>ML778913.1:410855-425156 GCA_009831015.1 Picea engelmannii | reverse complement strand
CTAAGTTATAATGTTATATTAAAGTGCAATTAAGTGGTTAAAAGGAGGGAGAATCAAACTTCATGACTAGGATATAACAACTTAAGTGATGACCATGCAAGTTGAGAGAAGGACAAGACGTGCTTGTAGATGTTGTACTTAGTCCTAGAGACTAAAGTTAAAGTGTTAATGGAGAATTAAAAGCCTAAGTTATAATGTTATATTAAAGTGAAATTAAGTGGTTAAAAGGAGGGAGGATCGTACCTCATGCCTAGGATATAACAACTTAAGTGATGACCCCTTGGTGCTTCTAGAAGATCGACTTAACCCAAGAAGACGTGAGGTCGACTTAACCCAAGAAGACTTAATGCTTCTAGAAGTCGACTCATGGGTAGTTCACAACTTCACATACTCTAGTTGTTGTTGCTCCTCAAGTCAGTGTATAATCTCTCCCAGTGGCAAATCCTTTTTTTAAGGCCAAGTTTGCTCCAGGGTTTTTGATCTATCAGGTTCTCCAAGCCTTGGTGAGTCTTCTAGGGCTCAGATCTACAGTATTCTCCAGATCTACAAGCAGCACAAGTGTAAAAGTCTCTAGTCATCCTCTCTCTTTGATATTTGTACTCTAGCACCCTATTTAGGGTTTGTACCTGCAAGCTCATTAATTAATAGAGAGGAAAGATCTTTGTTGGGGTTTTCTCCCTTATTGGGTTTCCCTAGGGTAAATCTCTGTGTTCTATTGTGATCTTGTTTAAAATGCTGCTCTCTTCTATTCAGTTTTTCAGTATATCGTGGTTAAAGTTTTTTTTGTGTTTAAAAAGAAGTTAAACGATCTATCTTATAAGAATTGAGCCCTAAAATTTAACATGGTATCATAGCTTTGGGTGTAAAGAGCTCAGTTTTGCAGTGCTTGAGCCTACACAGATCCAGGAAGAAGCTTGATCCAAATCAACGTAAAACAAGCTTATAGAGATGGCATCCTCTTCTATCTCAGTAAGAGTTGAAGACAAGTTAGAGGGAGCTTCAAACTTCAATGTTTGGAAGCTCAGGGTTATGAACATCTTACAGGACCATGAGCTAGATCATATTGTAAATTCAATTGTAGAAGAGCCTACTTCAAATGCAGGAAGACCAGCCTTTAGGATGAACCAAGCGAAAGCAAAGAGGATAATATTTGATTCAGTAAAGGACAGTATTATGTCGGTAATGACTCCTCTTATGACATCAAAGGAATGCATGGATGCACTTTGATCAATCTTTATGAGAAGAAGGCTCCTAGCCAGAAGAAAACTCTGAAACACAAGTTCAAATATTTGAAGATGGAAAAAGGATAATCGGTTGCATCCTTTTGTTCAAAGATAGCACAGATTCGTGATCAGTTATTAGTTACTGAGGTTACAGTAGATGATGATGACCTTATCCAAGCCATATTTGATGGGCTTCCTCCATCTTGGGAAACCTTCCTCTCAAGCGTAAGTGGGAGAGAGGTATAGCCTACCTTTGAACGCTTATGGCATGACTGTCTTCAAGAAGAAAGTCGAATAGCTACTAGAAGTGATCCACCCAAAGAAGAACATTCTACCCTAGCTGCAAAATTTAAGGGAAGAAGGAGATCTTCCTCTCAGAAGGGCTTCCAAAAGAATTTTCAAAAGGAGAACGCCAAAGGAGCTTTTAGGGGTAAGGGTTTTGATATTTCAAAAGTAAAGTGTTATAATTGTAACAAAATGGGGCACTTTGCTAGAGATTGCAGGTCAAAGAAGAAAGGAAATTATAAGAAAGGGAAGCATCATGCTTCTACTGCGGAAGATGAAGAGTCTAAGAAAAGGCAAAAGGGGTCTCCTAGTGAAAAGGAGAAAAGGAAGGAATATTATTTGGTATCAGCTCTATCAGGTTCATGTTTGGACGAGATATTTAGCTAGTGGACAGTGGCGCATCCAAACATATAACAGGGTACGAGGATATTCTCTTTGAGTTCAAGAAAGATTACAGCTCCAATGGGGACCTTCAGAGAAAGCAAAAGGCCTCGCAAGTTTGGTGGTTATGTTGCCTTGGTAAGTAACATTAGTGATTCTGAACCCACTTTGTTTGAAGAAGCTGACAAGTTATAGGTCTGGAAAGATGCTATGTTTGAAGAATACAGGTCTATTATGAAGAGCAATGTTTGGGAAATAGTACCCAAACCAACAGATAAATCAGTTGTTTCCTCTAAATGGATATACAAGATAAAGCATGCAGTCGATAGTAGTATTGAAAAGTACAAAGCCAGGTTTGTTGCCAGAGGTTTCTCACAATAGGAAGGTATAGACTATGATGAGACTTTCGCTCTAGTGGCCAGGTATACTTCCATTCGAGCAATCATTTCTTTGGCTTCTGTACTTGGTTGGAAATTGCATCAAATGGACATAAAAACAGTTGTTCTAAATGGAAAAGTAAAACAGGAAGTCTTTGTAGAACAACCTGAAGAGTTTGTATTGCATAGCAGGGATTCTCATGTATGTAAGCTAAGAAAAGTGTTATATGGTCTTAAACAAGCTCCTAGAGTATGGTACGAAAGAATTGATGGTTTTCTGAAAGGCTTGGGTTTTCTTAAATTCGATGATGACGCTAACTTGTATTTTAAAGTTACCAGGAACTAGCTTATTATATTAGTGCTTTATGTGGATGACCTCTTCCTTATAGGAGATGAAGATCCGATGGCTTGGTGTAAGAGGGAGCTCACCTCGGAATTTGAAATGAAAGATTTGGGGTCAATGCATTACTTCCTTGGTTTGTAAGTCTGGCAAAGACATGATGAAATCTTCTGGGCATAAGGAATTTTTACAGTAGATGTACTGAAAAGGTTTGGAATGCTGGAATGCAAAGCTATGACAACCGTCATGATTACAAACTTAAGGAAGTTGCATGATTCAAACACAGGATCAGACTTGGTAGATCCCACCATGTATAGACAACTTATTGGGTCAATCATGTATATGATTCACACCAGGTCTGATATTTGCTATGTAGTCAGCGCATTGAGCTAGTTTTTGGCTGAACCAAGACAGAGACATTGGGTGGCAGCTAAACACATTTTGAGATATCTCCGGAGGACCGTTACTTGTGGTCTAAGGTATACATCCGGTGGTGGTATATTTCTGCATGGTTATGTAGATTTTGACTAGGATGGAAGCCCAGTGGATAGGAAAAGTACTTCATGCTACTGCTTAAGTCTAGGATCAGCTATGATTTCAGGGTCAAGTCGAAAACATGGATCTATTGCTCAGAGCACAACCGAGGTTGAATATATTGCGTCCAGTCATGCGAGCAGGGAAGTAGTGTGGCTCAGAAAGTTGATTTCTAGGATATTCGGTGGCAGGCTAGAGACTACAATTATACACTGTGATAATCAAAGTTGCTTGAAGCTTATAGAAAATCTGGTATTTCATGACAGGTCAAAGCATATTGACCTGAGATACCATTATATCAGAGACATGGCCCAAAGAAAGATAATCAAGCTATAGTACATAGCAAGAAATGAGCAGGTAGCAGATATCCTGACCAAGCCATTGCCATTGAAACAGTTTGTGCACTTGAGAGGCAAGCTTGGAGTTGCGGAGAATGCCTCCCTCGCTGATAGGGAGTGTTAAAAAGAGCAGCATCATGAGACATTCTCCAATGCAAGGCAATAAGTGGCCACCCTGAAGTTAGCCAGGGAGATTTGAAGAATCAACCAGTCTTGTGAGTCATGGAAAGAGTCAAGGTGAACGCACAAACCTTGTGATCCAGGAAAAGAGTCCGGACGAAGGACATGCTACAAGAAACCTTGTGAACCTTGTGCAAAAGTCAAGGTAAAGTTTAGCAAGATCCAGGACGAACGTACAAGTCATGTGAGCTAGACTGATGTGTGAGATGACCTCCTAGTCTTTGTTGTGATCTTCTAGGAGCTGTCCACTCTTAGTCTCACTTTAGTATATGACTGTTGAAATTAGTGCAACTGCAAGAGCCATTCTCCTGGAGGATGGCATAAGACCCTAGCGGTGGACTAGGGCCCCCAGCACACTCCTGGGGTTTCTTGGTATGAGACCAAGCAGTGAGAGCCATGGCAAAAGACCCTAGTGAGGGCCCCCAGTATATGACTGGGGTTCTTGGTCTTAGACCAAGCAGTAAGTCCCTAGATGTGTTTAGGGCCCCTGGATGTGGTCCAAGGAATCCTTGCTTGGTGCTTGGATTGATCCTTAGATATGTTCCTTGGTGGTTGATATAAGTCCCTAGATGTGTCTAGGGCCCCTGGCTGTGTTCCAGGGAATCCTTGCTCAGTGTCTGAATTGATCCTTGAATATGATCCTTGGTGGTTGATATAAGTCCCTAGATTTGTCTAGGGGCCCTGGATGTGTTCCAGGGAACCCTTGTTTAATGCATGGGTTGATCCTTGGTCTTGTACCTTGGTGGATAAGACCCTAGATGTGCTTTAGGGCCCCCAAATGTGTTTTGGGGCAACCTAGTCTTTGACCAGGTAGATCTTGGTGTAATACCAAGATGTGTTGATGTGTGATCCTCTTCCTCTCCCGGGATGGTCCATGAGACCTAGGAGTGTCTATGAAGATGGACATGACCACATTGTTGATGTACCCTTATGCAGTGATGATAAAGTTTATAGGTCACTATGAGACTCATGTGGACATGTTTTGCCATTAAGGAACCCCCCTTGACTTTATCTTAATAGGTAACCCCTTGTTGGTTTGCTTTCCCTCTTGGTTTATGTGATTGGGTTTTATTTTTGTGTGACTGGGGTTTAATTTTTGTGATTGGGGTATTAATATGTAATTAGGATTTTAATTAATATTAATTGACATATTAAATTAATATTAATTGACATTAAATTAATATTAATTATATGTCAATAATTAATTATTATTCTAAAACACCCTAACCCCTCTCCCTACCTATAAATTAGACCCTACCCTAAGACTTTCACACTCTCAATCATTCTATCCTCCTACTTGTTGCGACTACCTCAGTGACTGTTTCCTCTTGTTGATGTGGCCTTCCCCCTTGCTATTCAATTTTCAGTTCTACGATTTTCAGATTGGGTGGAAGTTTCTTTTTTAAGTTTTTGAGGTTACTGGATATGTCTCCTCTGAGGTGTAGAGTGTTGCCAGATCTGTCCTCAACTTCAGATCTACCCCTTACCAACTGTCGGAATTCTCCTCAGCTTCAGATCTGCCCCTTACCTAACTATCGAGCCTACTTAGTGGTTGTCGTCTACTTATCTGAGCATGGATCTTTGTGAGGAGGAGACGCGACCTCTTTCTAGGCACCTTCCGTGGCTGTACAAGCTTCCTCTAACTGTCGCTTGGAGTTTTTGAGTCCCCTGTGGGGGTTTCTATATGTGCAGTCCAGTTTCCTGAGTAAGAGGGTTTGTTGTTGGTCCAGATCCATTTTTGTGTTATCATTGTTGATTGGAGGGTTTCCTAGTTGAGATTATTTGTTGTTCAAGACTTTGGGTTATTGTTGTCTTCCTTGGGATTTCCTACCTATTGGCAAAACTGTCCTACAGTTCTCTTTGACAGAGATCAAATCCTAAGAGGTTTTGATCCATGAACCGGAACTTAATCTGAGCATATTCACAGAGGCTTACATTCACATGTGTGTCAGGTACATCTATCATTCAGGAGGTAAGCTAAAAGCTATTTTATCATACTCAGAATTTCATATCTATTTGTGTTTTATTATGCTCAGAAATATTTATTAGTTTCAGATACTCAGAAATAATTATTGTTTCAAATCTGTTCTACTCAAAAATATTTATTGGTTCGGATCTGTTGTATGTTTATACTGATCTAGTAAACAAAAAAAAATTAAAGGCATTATTTTTTTGAATTTTCCCTATTTCCAACATGGTATCAGAGCATAGGGCGTGGAAAGAGCTCAAGGATTGCAGACTTGAGCCTACGTGGATCCTTTTTGTTAGGGTTTGTTTTTAGATCAGCAATAAGTCTGTGTAGATCCTTTGTTTTTTTTTTGACAAGGAGATAATCAGGGCCTAGCCTTATTTGACAAAAGTGCATCAAAACATAGGCCTTAAGATTTGGTGCAAGCTACTCTAATTCAATAAAACTGGAAGTAGTTGTGCTCTAGTATATCATTACCAAAAGTAGCTAGCCTCGCTCTGCTCTAACATCAATAGAAGTAGCCACCAGTGCTCCGTTAATGTGTGTGTGTGTAATTGGCTACTAAAGATAAACTTTGTCATTTTTGCCAACTTTTATAAACTTACAGATTTCCAGTGAATAGTGAACTGTAGATCTGGACTGATGAGGAAACTCAAAGTACGGCATTCTTCGTTTGAAAGAAGCAAGCCTCTTGAATTCAAAATTTATCTTCTTGAATTCATAGTGAACTGCAGATCTAGTTTGAAGGATGGAATGTATTCATTCTCATTCATTTCCTAGAGAAATGAATGCATCCACATTGAAGTTGGTTTAAATATCCATCGATTTAAACATGAAAGGTATCAACCAAGCAATCCAAACCATGAAGAACTTAATTCAATATGAAACAAATCACATATTGGCTTTCCCTCTCGATGACTATGTTGAACATTTCAAGTATTTGGCAAGATGGATTGAATTTCTTCTTAACAAAGTTTTTAGAATCCAATTCAAATGTCTTCTCTAATTTGCAAAGATGGGTAAGTGCATATCATGCTATATGTCTTAATGGACTTGGTAACTCAATAGGAGCCCTCATGGATTACTTCATGGAAGAGGGCATTAATGTGTCTCAACTATTGAGTAATTGTTTGGCACTCATCAAGGCTTTGTCAATATTGGGAGGAGATTTTCCAACTCCACCCCTTTAAAGGTGTTTTGCTTTCAAATATGAACAGTTCTTGTCAAATGGTGAGCCCCAAAACCTTTTATAATATGAGAAGACAAATCAATGATGAGCAAAATCTCTATCCTAATTGATAGACAGATAACCTACAGTCCCTCAATTGAGATACTCAGAGCACCTCGACCCTAATTGGATTATGTGTGACTTTCTGTTTCAACTTTTCAGCAATACCTAAGGTTCATGTGCTAAGATAGTACTTACAGTTGTTTCCTTTTGTGTTAGTCCATAAGCTTCATTTCCCAGAAGACAAAATTCCTGAACTTCTTTGCGGGAAGATTTTGACAAAAGAGGATTTGGAGAAGTTTAGAAGAAACTAATAGAGAAATGCAGATCCTCTTTACTGTACAAACTTTTTCATTTTGAAATCCTGTACTCAAATGATTATGTCATAGAAATTATTGTTTGTACTGATCCATTTTCTTTACTGTTGATATTACTGAGGACAAGGAAATTGAAATTGTTTTCACATACTCAGTTAAGTAGGTGGAGACTCAGACTCCATTGGAACGACGAATGGATAATTATTTCAAAGTCCTTATCCTTACCTCAACATTTGGAAATCCATTGATTCTCCATTATAAATATTTGTGTAACAGTCCTCATTCTGAAAGGATTTCCTGTCACAATTCTCCTGCATGTTCTTAAGAATGACTTCATCAAGTCAAGCATAGACAACAAACAAGTGGTACAACAGGACAGTGGGATGATCTCTTGAGGATATGAAATTACTTGAACTAACAAATACATATAAAATATCTGCATACACTGAAGATGTCTCAGATAGCTACAGTTAGTAGCAGGCTGCAAAGTACACGTGAGTCTTCAGCCCAAAGCAAGTTCAAGGTAAGTCCAGGTATGCTTCATTTACATTCATTCATTGAATTTGTGACTACTAAAGACAGCAAGAAGAGCTATGTTTACCTTCCTGTCATTTTAATGGACCGGTGTCTTAAAGGAATACTGTCAAAATCTCTTTTGTATTTTGGTTATATAACCAAGGAAGCTGTGATCTCAGCACATACTGGTTTTAATTGATATAAGCTAGGTCTTTCTCCCTGGTTTAGAAACTCGACAGTATGTTGGGCTATTATCCCCGATATGAGAAACCAACATGTACTCTTGTGAGTCAATTTAAGTTGGTTTGTTTTCTTGGTTGAGGAGTCCATCAATTTATCTTAGTAGTCCATCAATTTATCTTGGTAGTTGTGATATTTCTCCCACGTTTTGGGAACCTTACAGATATCTCCTTTTAATCGAGAGTACTGAGATTGTAATTGAGTCGTTATCCTTGGCATAGGAGCTAAATAAGTTTGACCCAGCTTTTCATATGAAACTTGGTACCAGCACGAAGTACATCTTAAAGAGATGTGACACCAGATCAAAGTTCAAGGATCTTGTAAGATCAGAGGGAGCCAGTTTGCTGGGAGGCAGACATATTATGAGACTTAGAGGGAGCAATCCTAGTATGTGAGTTAAGCCATGACATGCAGCAGATAGCAGTGTTGAAGTTAGATTTGTGGCTCATGGCTTCTCTCAAATAAGGGGATTTGACTATGACAAGATCCTTGCTCCAGTCGCCAGATTACTTCCATCAGATCCCTCGCTGCGGCTTTTGGTTGGAAACTTCACCAAATAAATATTAAGACTAAATTTCTTAACGGTGAAGTTGAGCAAGAGGTTATATCGAATAGCCTAAGTGGTTCGTAATCAATGGTAAAAATTCCCATGAATTGAAGCAAGCTTTGAAAGCTTGGTATGGAAGATTTGACAGTTTCTCTACAGAGTCTTGGGTTCACCAAGAGTATTCCAATCTCTATATAAAGATTGTCCAGAATCATCCTGTTATCTTAGGATGATTTGTTCGTTACAGGAAAGGAAAATTTTGATAGCTCAGACTGAGAGGGAGCTTTTCAACAGAATTTGAAATAAAAGACTTGGGTCTTTTACATTATTTTCTGAGCTTAGAAGTGTGGCAGAAACCAGGTGAGATCCTTCTCTCACAAGAGCAAATATATCGTTGATATGCTTCGCAGACTTGTTATGTTGGACTATAAGTCCATATACTCACTGATGATTTCTAACCTGAAGAAATTACAAGACCAGGTTACAGGTACAGATTCGGAAGACCCCAACTTATATCAACAGACAAATGAGTCCTTGATGTATCTTATACATACCAGACCGGACATTTGTTATGTAGTAAATGCCCTCAACCAGTTCATGTGTGAACCTAAGCATATACATATGGTTGTTGTTAAACATATTCTGAGATATGTTCGAGGGAATATAGCCTATGGGATCAGATGCACTTCCAATGGAGATGTAATGCTTCAGATTCAGATTGGATGGTCAGTACGGTGGACCGGAAGAGCACTTCCGGATATGGTTTCGTTTTGGGTTCAGCAATGATCTCTTGGTCCAGCAGGAAACACGGCTCCATAGCCCAGAGCACTACAGAAGCAGAATTCATTGCTGCAAGTGTTGCTAGCAGAGAAGCAGTTTGGCTCAGAAAGCTACCTTCAGACTTGTTCAGTGCTAATCTAGAACCCACAGTAGTCCACTGTGATAACCATAGCTGTGTAAAGCTCTCTGTGATTCCTGTGTTTTTCTTAACAGAACAAAACACATTGAGATGAGACAACACTATGTTCAAGATATAGTGCAGAAGAACATTCTCAGTATTCAGTATGTTCCGACGGCAGAACAAACCACAGATAATTTCACCATGCCTCTGTCATTGACAAAGTATGTGTACTTTCGAGACAAGCTTGGTGTTGCTGAGAATGCCTCTCTTGCTGAGAGGGAGTGTTGAAATTAGTTCAGCTGCAAGAGCCATTCTCTTGGAGGATGGCATAAGACCCTAGCGGTGGACTAGGGCCCCCGGCACACTCCTGGGGTTTCTTGGTATGAGACCAAGCAGTGAGAGCCATGGAAAAAGACCCTAGTGAGGGCCCCCAGTATATGACTGGGGTTGTTGGTCTTAGACCAAGCAGTAAGTCCCTAGATGTGTCTAGGTCCCCTGGATGTGGTCCAGGGAATCCTTGTCCGATGCTTGGATTGATCCTTGGATATGTAACTTGGTGGTTGATATAAGTCCCTAGATGTGTCTAGGGCCCCTAGTTGTGTTCCAGGGAATCCTTGCTCAGTGTCTGGATTGATCCTTGAATATGATCCTTGGTGGTTGATATAAGTCCCTAGATGTGTCTAGGGCCCCTGAATGTGTTCCAGGGAACCCTTGTTTAATGCATGGGTTGATCCTTGGTCTTGTACCTTGGTGGATAAGACCCTAGATGTACTCTAGGGCCCCCAGATATGTTCTGGGGCAACCTAGTCTTTGACCAGGTAGATCTTGGTGTAATACCAAGATGTGTTGATGTGTGATCCTCTTCCTCTCCCGGGATGGTCCATGAGACCTAGGAGTGTCTATGAAGATGGACATGGCCACATTGTTGATGTAGGACTCATGTAGACATGTTTTGCCATTAAGGAACCCCCCTTAACTTTATCTTAACAGGTAACCCCTTGTTGGTTTGCTTTCCCATGTGGACATGTGAAGATGGACATGGCCATGTGAATTATGCAGTGATGATAAAGTTTATAGGTCACTATGAGACTCATGTGGACATGTTTTGCCATTAAGGAACCCCCCTTAACTTTATCTTAACAGGTAACCCCTTGTTGGTTTGCTTTCCCTCTTGGTATATGTGATTGGGTTTTATTTTTATGTGACTGGGGTTTAATTTTTGTGATTGGGGTTTTAATATGTAATTTGGATTTTAATTAATATTAATTGACATATTAAATTAATATTAATTATTATTCTAAAATACCCTAACCCCTCTCCCTACCTATAAATTAGACCCTACACTAAGCCTTTCACACTCATTTTATCCTCCTACTTGTTTCGGCTACCTCAGTGACTGTTTCCTCTTGTTGAGGCGGCCTTCCCTCTTGCTATTCAATTTTCAGTTCTGCGATTTTCAGATTGGCTGGAAGTTTCCTTTTTGAGTTTTTGAGGTTACTTGATATGTCTACTCTGAGGTGTAGAGTGCTGCCAGATCTGTCCTCAGCTTCAGATCTGCCCCTTACCAACTGCCGGAACTGTCCTCAGCTTCAGATCTGCCCCTTACCTAGCTGCCGGGCCTGCTTAGTTGCTGTCGTCTACTTCTCTGGGCACGGATCTTTGTGAGGAGGAGCCGCGGCCTCTTTCTAGGCACCTTCTGAGGCTGTACAAGCTTCCTCTAACTGCCACTTGGAGTTTTTGAGTCCCCTGTGGGGATTTCTCTGTGTGCAGTCCAGTTCTCTGAGTAAGAGGGTTTGTTGTTGGTCCAGATCCATTTCTGTGTTATCATTGTTGATTGGAGGATTTCCTGGTTGAGATTATTTGTTGTTCAAAACTTTGGGTTATTGTTGTCTTCCTTGGGGTTTCCTACCTATTGGCAAAACTGTCCTACAGTTCTCTTTGACAGAGATCAAACCCTAAGAGGTTTTGATCAATGAACCTGAACTTAATCTGAGCATATTCACAGAGGCTTGCATTCACATGTGTGTCAGGTACATCTATCATTCAAGAGGTAAGCTAAAAGTTATTTTATCATACTCAGAATTTCAGATCTGTTTGTGTTTTATTATGCTCAGAAATATTTATTAGTTTCAGATACTCAGAAATAATTATGGTTTCAGATCTGTTTTGTTTCTTATTTGTTTCTACTCAGAAGTATTTATTTGGTTCAGATCTGTTGTATGTTTATGCCAATCTAGTAAACAGAAAAATTTTAAACGCATTATTGTTTTGAATTTTCCCTATTTCCAACAATGACCAAGTAGGAGGGTCAAATGACCACACAATTATAAAGATCTTTTCTCTTATTGATGTAATGAAGCAGTTATGAGCAGGTGAGGACCATGCAAGTTGAAAGAAGGACAAGATGTGCTTGCAAATGTTGTACTTAGTCCTAGAGACTAAAGTTAAAGTGTTAATCGAGAATTAAAAGGCTAAAAGCCTAAGTTACAATGTTATATTAAAGTGCAATTAAATCGTTAAAAGGAGGGGGGGTCGAACTTCATGCCTAGGATATAACAACTTAAGTGATGACCCCCTTGGTGCTTCTAGAAGATTGACTTAACCCAAGAAGATAAGAGGTCGACTTAACCCAAGAAGACTTAATGCTTCTAGAAGTTTGACTTAACCTGACAAGAAGTTAGATCCGGATGCTTCTAAAGGTTAGGGAAAACCATAAAAGGACAGGAAGACTATTTCTCTATATACAGTTCAGATCTGCAGCAATTTCCAGCACTCATCTAGGGTTTCAACGACTTGTCTATTTTGCTCATATCTCAGGCTTCAGGAGTTATCTTGGCTCGACCCAAACATCATTGAAAAGCCCTTGCCCTAGCGCATCATCTCACACAGAACCCTCAAGCTATATTTTATTTATTGTAGAGATCTAACATCAAGAAAATTTCGGCCCTGTTCTGCAAAAACAAAACCTGCAACTAAATCTTCGAGGGGTTCGATCCAGAGGTTAGAGGCAGAATTTCTCAGGGCGTTAACTGCTTTTCTGTAGCCCTCTGAAAGGAGTATCAAACCCCATTGAACGCCCTTGGATCAGAGTTCTCCATCAGCTGTTACAAGCATTTATTTTCAGGGCTGCAGAAGTCGTCCCAATTCTGCAAAAAAATTCAGCCAGCTCAGATCTGAGATTTTAAGGCCAAGTTTGCTCCAGCGTTTTTGAACTATAAGGTTCTCCAAGCCTTGGTGAGTCTTCCTAGGCTCAGATCTACAGTATTCTCCAGATCTACAAGCAGCACAAATGTAAAAGTCTCTAGTCATCCTCTCTCTTTGATATTTGTATTGTAACACCCTATTTAGGGTTTGTACCTGCAAGCTCATTAATCAATAAAGAGGAAAGATCTTTGTTGGGGTTTTCTCCCTTATTGGGTTTCCCCGGGGTAAATCTCTGTGTTCTATTGTGATCTTGTTTATTACGCTGCTCTCTTCTATTCAGTTTTTCAGTATATTGTGGTTAAATTTTTTCTGTGTTGAAAAAGAAGTTAAAAGATCTATCTTAAAATTTAACATCCACAACATAGTACTCCAAGAGGATGTTGTGCAACTGGAGATGGCGGTTCGTAAGGTACGTTCCCAACTACAATGGATTTAGGAGGGGGATGAGAGCTCCAAATTCTACTTTGAACACTTGAAGAGGAAAGTGGTTGCTAACAAGATTCTTAGTTTGCATCGAGTGAATGGATCTCTTATAGAGGATCCATCGAAGGTCAAAGGTATGTTCAAGTTGCATTTTCAATATATTTTCTCTCCATATGCTTTGACAAATCATGTGGGGTTGGGGTCATTCCACACAAGGTTTCTAGCGATGACTGAGTCAAATTAGACAATGACTTCTCGAAAGAGGAGTTTTTTGCAACTCTTAGTTCCATGAAGAATGCTAAGTCACCTGGTATTGATGGCCTTCCTTGCGAGTTCTACAAGGCCATGTGGGACACGTTCAAGAATGATTTCTGTTATCTGGCAACTGAAATCTTCTCTTCTGGGAAGTTGTCTAAATCTCTCAACCAAGGCCTTATCAAGCTCATTCCCAAGAACGTGGCTAGGGACACCATTGGGGGTTGGAGGCATGTTACCTTGGTGTTACGTACAAGATTATCGCTAAATTAGTGGCTCTTCAAGTTCATTCAATTGCATGGAAGGTTAGTTCAGCAAGAAGAAACAAGTTTATTCAAGGCCAATTTATTTTTTACATTGTGATCTCAGGTTGGGAAGCCTTTGCAGTAGGCTCGAGAGACTGGTCAACAGTCTATTTTTCTAGAAATTGATTTTGACAAAGCTTATGATCAACTAGATTGGACCTTCATCACAGAGATGTTGGCCTACTTGGGGTTTGGACCATGGTGTGTGGCCATGTTGAACACATTGTTCTCTAATGCGTAGGCATTTGTCTCTATTAACAACTCATTGTCCCTTCGGATTTGCTAGATCAATCTATTCATCAGGGGTGCTCTTTGGCCCTGTATCTGTATGTCTTGACAATGGATGTTCTAGGTTACCTGTAGGAGGTTGCTCATATTCAAGGGCAAGTGCGCGGCATCTTGCTTCCTGATGGATCCAAGATGGTTAATAATCATTTTATTGATGATTCCCTCCTTTCATGAGCAGTGAGCAGAACTCGGTTGATAGTGCTCATACTTGCCTAGATCTATTTTGCTCAGCATCAGGTGCTCTAATTAGCAGTGTTGTAAAAGTCGGCCACGGCAAAAAGTCGGCGAGGGTCCGGAAAAAATCGTTTCGGCAAAAAATCGGAAAACCACGACAAACATTAAAAAATACAAAATATATTCATTTTTTTCAAAATTTTAAACATATAAAGCAACAACATCAGATAAACACATTGGCACATAAATATGGAGAAATCACTGATATATATGTAG
>ML778913.1:321160-343370 GCA_009831015.1 Picea engelmannii | reverse complement strand
CCTGCTGCTTAGCGAAATGTGCCTTTTGTGCTCAAACTTAGGATAGTGAGTTTTTCAACCCACTCTTGCCATCTTTTCACCAACGGGGTGGCGCTCGTTAGGAAAACACCCCCCTTACATGCTTATGTTATAAAATCCATAAACAAACATAGAATCTTGCAATAACGAGAGGAAATCTAATTTTTGTATAAGCATGGTTGATCCGAAAAGGATCCAAAGAAGGCTAAGAACAACTCAGAACTTGTAGAGGCAAATCAGGACACTCATAATGGCTTTAGTAGACAGAGAAAGGGAAAAAATTCAGAGTTCCCAAAACTCAGTGAAAATGGCATGATCGCGAAGAGCGCATCGCAAGATTTCTAACGATGCAAACGACTCGTCAAAAGGAGTTACGGATTGAAAGATATTTGTGGTCAAAGTTTTGGTCAACCTAACCCAATCAACAAGGATGAGTCAACATCCGTACTGCTGACATCAGCATCAGTACGGATGATGTCATAATCCATACAACATATGTGGCAGGCATAGAGGGTGACACATGTCATGCTGATGTCAGCATGATGACGTGGCATCATGAGAGGCTGCCACGTGTCACTCATTTTTAGACTTTTTGGGTTGACTTGTGGACCAATGAAAAGTTGCCACGTGGCAGTCCGTACAGGACACGTGGCATCCATACACTACGTGGTAGGCTGACGTGGCATCTGTATGACACATGGCAGGGTGACGTGGTAGGAAGGTGACATGGTAGGTTGACTTTGAAAAAGAGGTGATGTGGGCCAATGATTGGATGCCACGTGGCAGTGGGCAAATGCCCAATGATGATGAACAACCAAAATTAAAAAAAAAATATAAATATTAAAGATCACCATATTTGGTGGCAGATTCTATCTTAGCTATTCTAGCAACCACCACCAGATTTAGCAGAGCGCGCCAAAATTTGTTATAACTATGTGTTAAAAGTGGAGTTCGCGGGATTCGATCCCGGGACCTCCGCCTAACCAACACCTTAATATAACATACGCCTACCAATGCGCCAACCACTTCATTTATTCCTAACCGCCCGCAAAATTTATAAAAGGGGGCTTCCGCCAGTGTAAGGGATAGGGCAGGATAGACGAAGGCACGAATTTCGAGATAAGGCACACTTTTTGAGATTTTCCCAGTCATTTATTGCAGAGACAAGCACGAAAATCGAGACAGGGGTGTCTCTTGGGATTGAAAGTGCCAGACTCAGATCAAGGTGTGGAGACGATCATTTTTAGGTAATTCAACGCCACAAACGTAATGGTGATGTTAGTTTTTTGATATGAGCAAAGCTTCTGTAGCTTAACTCTAGAATGAGGTATACTTATGTATTTTGCCCAATTCTTTTGTGGAGTTAATAAAAAGGCCTACCCATTTGAGAGCAAGACCCAGAGACGTAGTCCACTAGGGATGAAATCCATTATCAAGTTCTTTGTATTTATATTGCATGCTTATGTCTTTTTTCTTTTGAGTTTTTTCTTCTTTATGGTGTACTTTAGTTTATTCTCATTCAATACAATTCTTTAATAAGTCACCTGACGAAAAGATCCCGGATCATGTTGGTATCAGAGCAGTCGTCTTTGACTTGAATTTTTGAGTATGAATTCTTACTAGGTCCAAGCATAAGCAGGGTGAAGGAACCCTTAAGACTTTCAATCCCGAAGTTGGTCATGCATCTCGAAGGAAGAAGATGGCAGAAGAGGACAAGTGTGATGAACAGGAGAAAAACTTTCACATGGTATTTTATCGCATGTCAGACATGGTCGACAAAATGTGTGGAGATTACGAGAAGAGGATGAAGAAGAAAGGGAAGAAAAAAGAAGCACCACCTGATGATGATGCTTCGGTAAACCAAGGGGCTGGAGGAGATCCTCCTGAGCCTCCATCTTCACCTTCAAGTTCTAGTTCTTCTTCCTCTGATCATTCTCATTAGTCTCAACATTTTAACCATAAAGCCTGTTTTAAGAAACCATTATTAAAGCTTGATGTAAAGTTTTCTTTACCTATGTTTAATGGAGGTGCTAATCCCGAAAAACTAGATAATTGGATCCGACAGGTTGAAGTATATTGTCATTTTCAACATATTGATGAAGAGGAAGTTAAAGTGCAATTGGCTTCTCTTTGGTTGGAAGGCACCGCTCTTGTATGGTGGGAGAGAAAGCTTCAGGACAAGAGTAAGTGTGGTAATCTTCTTTCCTCATGGTTGGAATTCAAATCAAAGATAAGGAAGCAATTCTATCCTTTAGGGTATTTACATAAACCAATGATGGAATGGCAAACTTTAAGGCAAGGTAAAGGTCATACTGTACAAAGTTTCACAGAAGAATTTAGGAAGAAAGCTCTTGCATTGAAAATTCCTTTGGATTCTTATGGAACTTTATTGAAGTATATTGGCGCACTTCACAGTTATATTCGTCATACTTTTCTCTTGTTTAACCCCACTAGTCTTGACAAAGTTTGTGTGCAAGTCACTCACCTTGAGAATAGGGGGAAACATGTTCAAGAAGATCCCACAAAGAAACCTTCCAATTTCCCACAAAATACTTTCAAGAAGTTCAAAAGGAAGGATAAGAAGACCGCTACAGTAACGAGAGAAGGAGGAAAACCATCTTGCACTCATTGCAAGAAGAGCGGTCACGATGAAGAACACTGTTGGAAATTGCATAAAAAAAAGAAACTGAAACAATTTAGTGGAAAGGGGAAGACAAAGACCGTTGCTACAGTGCAACAAGATTTTGGTTCCGATTTAGGAGATGAAGGAAAGATTACAACGGTTGGAGTACAAGGTAAATATTTCCTTCATGCTAGTTCAAGTTCCAATAATGAATCTTAGATTGATGAACGAAAGAGGAATGAGTTATTTCATATACGAGTTGTATCTAAACATACTAAGATAGATACATTATTTGATCTGGGTTCCCAAGTAAACTTAATATCTGAAGCACTTGTGAAGAAGATGGGTCTTGTAACGAAACCATATCCAAAGCCTTATCCTCTTGGTTGGGTATGTGATAGAGCAAAACTTAATGTCACCAAACAATGCAGGGTCAGATTTGCTATTGCTTCCAAGTTTATTCATGAAGTGGATTTGGATGTTGTACCACTTGATATATGTGGCATAGTGTTGGGAAGTCCTTATCTCTATGATATAAAAGCAGTGTTCTTTCGTCATGAGAACAAATACCACCTTATTGAAGGGGGGGGGTGGAATATATTGTTAGATCCCACAACATGAGGGTAAATACGACACTTGTTAGTGTAGGGTAGATGAAAAGACTCATAAACACTAATAAGAGATATGTACTCATGGTTGTCAAAGAGAAAGATGTCGGGACATCCGATGCTTTCCAAGGGTGTGATCCATCTCATAAAAAGGAATTAATTGATATTGTTTCTAAGTATGATGATATTTTTCAGGAACAAGATGGATTACCTCCTAAGAGGAAAATCCAACATGAGATACATCTTCAACATGATTCTCCTCTTCCTAATGTGGGCATGTACAGGATGTCAGTTGTGGAGATGACAAAGATCAATAAGTAGGTACATGGCTTATTGGATCAAGGGGTTATAAAGCCCAATTCATCTCCTTGTGGTTATTCGATCGTGACGGTGCCAAAGAAAGGTGGCACATGGCGAATGTGTGTTGATTACCGGGTTTTAAATAAAATCACGGTGAAGAATCGATACCCTCTTCCTCGCATAGATGATTTACTTGTTCAGTTGAAGAATGTTGTTTATTTCACTAAGTTGGATTTGCGCAGTGGATATAATCAAATCAGGGTCGCAGAACAGGATGCATGGAAGACTACTTTTAAAACCAAACAAGGATTGTTTGAGTGGTTAGTTATGCCGTTTGGGATTTGTAATGCTCCAACAATTTTCATGCGTGTGATGAATGATGTATTCAGGACTTTCCTATATGACTTTGTGATTGTGTATTTAGACGACATTCTTATTTTTAGCGGGACTTGGGATGAACATGTAAGGCATGTAAAGCAAGTATTGGATATGTTGCAAAGGGAAAAGTTGTATGTGAAAATGTCTGAATGTGAATTGGGCAAGACTGCACTTGTATACTTAGGTCATATCGTGGGAGGAGGACAATTGAAAATAGATCCTTCTAAAATTGATGTAATTGTAAATTGGCCTGAGCCAAAAAGTGTAACCGAGATCCAGATCTTCTTGGGTGCAGTCCAGTATTGGAGGAGATTCATTTCAAACTTCTCCTTTATAGCAGCTCCTTTACATGCCTTAACCAGTGTGAAGAACACTTTTCAGTGGGAAGGAAAGCAACAAAAATCTTTCGACTCTTTGAAGGATAAGATTAGTACCGCACCAGTATTAGAACTGTCGAATCTTCAACAACCTTTTGAGATCGAGACAGATGCCAACGGATACGCCATGGGTGCAATATTGATGCAATATCGTAAGCCTATCTATTGCCACTCTGAAACTTTTAACTAAGTTGTTGTTAACTATCCTACATATGATAAAGAGTTGTATGCATTAGTTCAAAGCGTAAAGAAATGGAAACACTACTTGTTAGGGAAGGAAACAATTATACATACAGATCACCAGCCCTTACAGTATCTTCAAGCACAGACCAAACTGCAACAATCTTGACACTACAGATGGATGGGTTTTCTACAACAATTTAATTTGGTAATCAAGTACAAGAAGGGTACACGTAACAAGGTAGACAATATGATTTCTAGACCTCCTATTGTTGCTTCTATTGTTTTGAAGAATACTTCTTTATCTCATAATAGCTATGTAGAGCAATATGCCATCGCTGAAGATTTTAAAGAAGTATATGAGAAGCTAACCCATGGTGCACAGGTAGAGAACTATTGTCTACAGGGAAAATTACTCTATCATCTTGGGAAGCTATGTATTCTTACAAGTGAACGAGTCCATGTAATATGAGAAGTTCACACTTCTCTTGTGTTTGGGCATTTTGGGGTAAGAAAAACTATGGATCATTTGCAGAGGTTTTGTTATTGGCCCCAAATGAAAGCAATTGTAAGTAAATATGTAAAAGGGTGTGTGATGTGTTCTACTTGTAAACCCACTAATAGAAAATTGGGGCTATACTCACCACTTCCTGGTCCATTCCATCCATGGGAAAGCATTTTCATGCATTTTGTAGGGGGTTTACCAATGACCAAAGGGTGTCATGACTATTTTTGTGTTGTAGTGGATAGGTTCAACAAGATGTGTATCTTGATGCCATGTAAGAAGCAGATCACTACTGAGTAGATTGCTAATCTATTTTTTTAGTATGTTTGGGTTCACTTTGGGTTACCCATGTCCATTGTCTCAGATCAAGATACTCGATTCCTTGGGGAATTTTGGACTAGCTTGTGGAGGATGATGGATACCAAATTGAATAGGAGCATTGCTTTCCATCCACAGACCGACGAACAAACAGAGGTGGTAAACAAACAATAGTACTTTTGCTTCGAGGCTACTGCAACAAGCATCCTAAGTTATGGGATGAACAAATAACCTATGTACATCATGCTTATAACCGAGATTTACATTCATCCACTCAGAGTTCACCTTTTGAGACATGTTTTGGGTATCTACCCAAGGTTCCTTTGGACTTGATGTATGGGATAGATGTCGATGTGAATGAAGAACGAACAGAGGACAGAGCCCGCAAGTTCATCCAGAGGATCCAACAGATACACCAGGCAGTCATGGAACAATTGGAGAAGAGTCAAGCACAGTATAAAGCTCAGCATGACAAGCACATGGTTGATCATCAGTTCCAAGTTGGAGACCAGGTATGGCTTCACATCAACAAAGAATGATTGAAGGGTGAAGGAAAGAAACTCAAGCCCATATGATATGGACCATTCACTATCTTGGAGAAAAGAAACACTAATGATTTTCATTTAGATCTTCCACCGTATATGCAGATTTACTCCGTTGTGAACGTAGAGAACTTGAAACTTTTTGAGCCTCCCATGATCATGGATCGGGATGAGGAAGTTTCAATACCTTTAGTTGATGAGTTTGCACTTGAGTACTTGGATGAGTTACATGAAGATATCATCCTGGACAGAAGGATGAGGACTTCACGCAGGGGTGATGTTGATTATCTTCGAGTAGGCTTAAAGGGCACACATCCAAGCAGGGCAAAGTGGATTGAGAAGGACAAAGTGAGGGGACTCTTCCCTCACTCACCAATTTATTGATGAAAGCTTTTGGTGGTCCAAAAATCTCTCAGTGGGAAGGCGTGATCCAAAAAGGATCCAGATAAGGCTAAGAACAACTCAGAACTCATAGAGGCAACTCAGGATGCTCAGAATGGCTTCAACAAATAGAGAAAGGGAAAAAATTCAAAGTTCCCAAAACTCAGTGAAAATGGCATGATCGTGAAGAGCATGTCACATGCTATTTGCGGTCAAAGTTTTGGTCAAGCTAGCCTGGTCAACAGGGATGAGTCAACATCCATACTGCTGACGTCAACATCAATACAGATTACGTCATCGTCCATATAACATACGTGGAAAGTGCAGAGGGCAACACATGTCAGCATGATGATGTGGCAACACGAGAGGCTACCACGTGTCACTCATTTTTGGACTTTTTGGGCCAAATTGTGGACCAATGAAAAGTTTCCATGTGGCAATCTATACAAGACACGTGGAATCTGTACACTACGTGGCAGAGTGATGTGGCATCTATACGACATGTGGTAGGGTGACGTGGTAGGATGACTATGCAAAAGAGGTGACGTGGGCCAATGATTGGTTTCCATGTGGCAGTGGGAAAATGCCCAATGACGCTCAACAACCGAAATTAAAAAAATAAATATAAATATTAAAGACCGCCAAATATGGCAGCGGTTCCACCATATTTGGTGGCATATTCCATCTCATCTATTCTATCAACCACCACCAGATTTAGCAAAGTGCACCAAAATTTGTTATAACTATGTGTTAAAAGTGGAGTCCGCGGGATTCGATCCCGAGACCCCCGCCTAACCAACACCTTAATATAGCATATGCCTACCAATGCGCCAACCACTTCATTTATTCCTAACCGCCCGCAAAATTTATAAAAGGGGGCCTCCACCAGTGTACAGGACAGGGGAGGACAGACGAGGGTGCAGATTTCGAGATATGGCATGCTTTTCGAGATTTTTCCAGTCATTTATTGCAGAGGCAGGAATGAAAACCAAGGCAGGGGTGTCTCTTGGGCCTGAAAGTGCCAGACTCGGATCGAGGCGTGGAGACAATCATTTTTAGGTAATTCGACACCACAAACGCAGTGGTGATGTTAGTTTTCTGATATGAGCAAAGCTTCTGTAGCTTAACTCCATAATGAGGTATAATTATGTATTTTGCCCAATTCTTTTGTGGAGTTAATAAAAAAGCCTACCCATTTGAGAGCAGGGCCCGAAGACGTAATCCACCAGGGACAAACTCCATTATCAAGTTTTTTGTGTTTATATTGCATGCTTATGTCTTTTTCCTTTTGAGTTTTTCCTTCTTTATGATGTACTTTAGTTTATGCTCATTTAATACAATTCTTTAATAAGTCACCTGACAAAAATATCTCGAATCAATGGTCGAGAACCCCCTCTCACACAAGGGATACACATGAGGTCACATGCAAGAGAGAAGCGAAGATTACCCATCCGAGGCTCAACCAATCATAGAGGAACAAGTGTATATTGGGGGTTTTTCTTGAGAAACCACTGGTTTCATTTGGTCTCAGTGCTTTGTGAACTTCAAATCCGTTCGGGGTCGTCTGGAGTCTTACTGATCCACTTATATTCAGTTCTCTTGAAGAGATTTGAACTTCATATACTACCCATACGTTCGGACCCAACTATCAACTGTACCCTCCTGGAGGCTGACTGGGAGTTGGTAAAATTAGTGGCCTTCATCTTTAGGGTTCATACACAAGGTGACGTCGAAGGGGAGTCTTTGTTGTACCTGGGTCAGACATTGGTCAAACTCACTCGGGCTCCTTGGAGGGTAAGCCATAGATAGACCGTAAGGGAACTTGCGCCAAGGCGTAAGTCTGTTAAGCAGGTCGCCAATGTAATTGATCTACTCTCTCTATCTCAACCCCTTTTTCATATTGATCTTATGACGTTGGATTTGATCACCAACTAGCGTGTTCATTGTGAAAAGTTTTGTTTGTTTGGTTTGCTCCCTAGATTTTTTTTGTGTGTTGTTTGTTTTCCCTAGAGGACCTTAGAGTTGAGTATGTGTCTATGGCACCAGTTATAGGAACTACCAATGAAGGGATCCCTTTTCTTGGGATACCGTTTGTTTCTCCTTCTGTGGGACATGTTGGTCCTCCTTATATCACTACTTTGACTCTTCCATGACTCACTATTGGGTTACCAATCTGGTTGTTTTCCACTCTTGTGAATGTAAATGCTCCTAGTTCTTCGTCTGTAAGCATTTCACCACAAGACCATCAACCTCCTATAAATCCTATAACTTCTTCTCCTATAGGGTATTCTTCCTGTTCTTCCTCTTCTCCTAGTGAAAGATCTGCAACTAGTAAACAAGTAGATAAGAAGAAGAAGAAGAGGAAGGTTAAGAAGAATAAAAATAAGCTAGGGGGGGGGGGGATTCCAACCACCACAGGACATGTTGGAAGTGATCCACCAACTACTGTTCATCGTGATGGGAGTGTTGATAATGTCGACAAGTCTATCAAGACACATTGCAAACCCAGATTCCCTTGTAAGATTTATAAGGGTGACTACCTTCTTAAGGATTTCCCTGGTATTCTAAAGGTTGTACAAGTGTGGTCTCAGGGTCATTAACCTGCGTCGTTAGCCACTACAGGTCATGCTGGTGACAAACCATCAAATAGTGATAATCGGGTTGGAAGTAAGAAGGGTAAAGTCAAAATTCCTTGCTTGTTATGTAAGGATATGCACTGCACCTACCTTTGTCCTCGCATGGATGAAGATTCATATCTGTTGGAAAATATTTCTGATGTCCAACAACAACTTCCAAAATCTTACCATAAACCATTTCTTACTGTGCCACTGGTTGATGAACTGGTCAATCCAGTTCCATCATTAGTCAATTCGGTTGATTAGGTTATCTATCTGGTTCAATCATCGATTGAGCCAATCGATCAAGTGATCGGTCTGATTTCAACTTCGATCGATCCCACTCTTCCCTTGGAGAGTGAAATTAAAGTGGTCGATCCAATACCACCCTTGGTCGATCCCACTCCTCCTTTGAAGAGTGATGATGTCGAAAAATAATTTATTTTTTCTACGGATTCTTCTAGACAAGGAGGCACTTCACCTGTTCCATCAAAAACCCATCTTAGTAATGAGGCCATTCTTTTAGATTGGAGTGCATTGCTGGAATCTTGTCTGCCTTCCTATATACGTTTCCAAATCATAGTTCAAGTTTGTGGTAGGGACGTTCCTCAAGCTATTGTGGATGAGTGTGCATCCATTAGTATTTTATCCTCCATTACTTGGAAAGTCTTAGTTTCTCCTCAGCTTGTGCCGATGACTCAGAATTTGTTATCTTTTAACAGAACGGCTAGTCAAACTTTCAGGGTCCTTCCTTATTTTCTTATTACTTTGGGAGGGAAAACTATCTTTATTGATGTGATGGTAGTCCACGACCACTTGGATTTTAATTTTCTCCTCGGGCGAGACTATGTCTATGCTATGAAGGTTGTTGTGTCCATAATATTTCGATTGATGTGTTTCCCTCACAATGGAAACATTGTGTTTCCCTGACAATGGAAACATGGTGACCATAGACCAAATTTCATTCATTGGCCCTCATATGATGGCCAACCATCCGAATTCCCTGAATGGTCCTTACATGCCAACGACATCTGCCCCATTGCAGGTCAATTATGTGGCAACCTGTCCCATGCATTCAACTCCAAATGAGAAGGAAACTCTCCCTTCTTCTGATTTAGATCCAGTATTTGATATGGTGATCTTTTTGATAGGGCTATTAGAGCCTGCTCTCCCTACCCCTATCACACCTCTCAACATGTATTCCTTCCAGAGTGTAGTTTTTCCATCTAGCGAATATATCTTGGAATCCATGATCGAGGTTTGTCCCTTAACATGTATTCCTTCCAGAGCATTGTCCTCTTGGAAGCCATGATCAAGCAGAGGTATGTGAGCATAGTTTAATTGTTGATTTCAAGTTCATTAAAAAATGAAACAAGGTCGAGCAGAGTTCCCATTCCTATGTCAATCTCGTTAAAAAATGAAACAAAGGTCTGGGAATCGAACCCAAAGGTCACGAGCATAGTTCTTTTCCCGTGTCAAGCTCATAAAAAAAATGCAACAACTGCCTCTCCCATTCCGTTGAGTCTTTCACCAGATCTCATAGATGTTGAGTTGAGTCCTTCCTTAGATCTCGTAACTTATCCTTCTTTTCACACTACTTTGTATGTTGACCCTTTTTCTCCATCTGGTATGAAAATCTATGACAACATAAGCGTCAATGGATGAAATGAAGCTTGGGGGGGAAGATATCCAGCCTCCAGACATCATACTAGAGCAAAGCCACTAGATTCCATCACGCAGCTAGGGGAAAAGTACCAACTATCCATGGGTCCCATTTGAAACCTTTGGACATTACATTGGGAACTCTTTGGAGTTTCCTTTAATATCTTTTCAGGATCCCTAAACATGAAAAGATTTCCTAGTGAACTTGATTCATTTCAAACTCGTTGAAAAGGTCTTGAAAGGGCGTCTTTTGAGTGACAATTTATCTCTTTTTCAGCCTCACAAGACTAATTACGAAAAAATAATACTCTAGTCAAGCATGACTAGAAGAGTTCTCCCCTGTATTTTTTTATACTTTTTTTCGGACTTGGGAGACTAAATTAATGAAAAAGTCATCCATGGAGTCATCTTTATGTTCTTTTCAGACTCTCTAAATGTGAAAAACCATCGAGTTTACCTTCTTTGGGATCGTAAAACTATGCATCAAAGGACCTATGTGAGTCCAATCTCGAGGACCCATCTGGGACCGAACCCCTCTTTATTCAGGTTTTTTTAACGTATGTCGAGGGACTCATCCGAAGGATGAGCTATACCGAGCAATTGTTATCCTCCTCAAGACCGTTAAAAAAGAAAGAGGCAATCATCTATTTGGATGGGGGAAAATTGAAGGAAGTGGGTCAAGTTTTTTGGAATCCTTTATGGCAGTTATTGTCACCCTTGAACATGGCACCTGTTTGTGTCTTGTCTTACAGTTGGGTAATCCGCTTGTCTCCGAGTCATACCAATTCCATGTGTCACTATAATTTTTCATTCCAATCAAAGAATGCTCTTATTTTCCGTCACATTTTTTTCTTGGTACTCGTCGAGTCAATCCTTCCAACTCAGTTGTCGTGCCTCACAATGTTCAAGGGAAGTTTCACTTAGAACCATCTATTTGCAGTAATACCAGTTTCCATTTCATGTGTCACTCCATACTCATTCGATTCACCATCTTACACAAATTTATGTGTCAGTTTTGTGTCGATGATGGGGGATACATCAAATCCCTCATTCAACGAGTTTGTTCCTATCGACTTCAGCACATTATTCGGGAATTAGACTTAGAAACCAGTTAGTACCTTGGAACCTGCATGCCTCAATGAAAGGACTTCTCACTTTCGACAGTGGGTTTACATCAACGACCCCTGATCGATTGATTCCACGAATGCTCGACCTCAACTCATTTATTCACAGTCGCTGGAATGTACTAGGATACCTTGGGAGTCATTGACATCATTAGTTATTTCGCTTACACTTGTTAATGGTTTACATCAATGACCAATAATCAAGTGGTTTCTACCATGTTCACCATCAAATCACCTATTCACATGGATAGATTCATACTACATCAAGATTGAGACGAAGACCCTAGGTTGGGTGTTCACTCTGTTATGTGCTTTGCCCAGGCTGTGATGGAGATCATTTGAAGATGTAAATTATTTTAGCACAATCACCATGCTGGAAATATTATTGATATATATATTGTCACATAGATCCACATTGTATTGATCCATGGCTATGTTTTGTTATATCGTAGCTCCACTGTGTATTTTTTATGGGTTAGATCAGTTCATGTCATGGAGGTATGGATCCACATTGTATCTCTGGTGGCCATATCTAATCTGAAAATGGAATGGCTTTGTTTCCAATAGATCTTTAAAATGAAGAAGACTTGTCTCTTTTAAATTGCAAGTGTAAAAAGGGTATGTGTTTGGGTAATTGGATCAAGTTACTAACACATAAATTAAAGAGTTTTTACTTAATCATGAGCAACATATCAGACATATAAAAACCACAAAAAATAAACACATAACACAACAAATGATAAAGGATATAACATCTCGCTCTTGTGAGCACTGAGCAAACTTATTCTTTGAGGACACTTGCTTGTAGGTGATCCAAATTATTATACTATTGGGCGTTTGATCATGATTATGAGGCATTTTGGATACGATGACATGCTATTTTGCTGTATTGACATAGACAGGTGCTATTGACTCGGTTCTCCTGAGTGTGCAGGCTTTTGGACCTCGAGGATGCAGAGGCATCGATGAAAACCCTTAGACTCCGGATCGAGTCAGGGAGTGGACTATTGGGGTTTGATTTTTGTATATATGACATATGTGCATCTGATTAGATGTTATGATTATGGATCTTATTTTTGACATGATTCGTTGATGGTGCAGGCTGACGATAGCTTTCTGACAAGACTTATCTTGTGGGAGTTGGGATACCCATCTCGGTGAGGAGTGGTAGATCGGCCTTGCAAGGCGAGCTGGGAGCTAGTTGTTCTCTAGTTTAGGTGCATGGCCCCTTTACGGCTCGGGGCACTAAGGGGGAAGGAGAGTACCCTGAGTGTTGGCTGGGAGGTACTGGTGAAGTCTCATCGGTCGGCAGGTGGGAGATTCATTGAGCGCACAGGACAACGACTCAACGCTGTTACCTTGGGCTATGGTACATGTGCTTTTATTTTGCATGGTAGATTCTTATTGATCATATGCTTCCATTTATGTACTTTGAATTGTGTAAAGAAAGTGTTTTACTTAGCATTTTAATCGGGAACTTAAATTCACCATAGCCTTAAGCTCGTTTCTTGAATTGATTCCCTTGGCAATCGATCCCTGAATGCTGTGACTGTCCAGTTAGTTTTGTTGATTTATGGTGAAGAGTTTTTGCTTTATAATTCATCCTCATCCCTAGATCATCAGTCCACGCCTGAGCAGTCGGCCAGGAGCCAGATCGACGGTCGTCACTTCAGTGTTAATAGACCTATAGATCCTAATGCCCTGCTTTTATGTGTGTGGATGATGAGAGAAGGATGTGTTGCCCAACTGTCTACCCCTGTTGATTGTTCCTGGTTGAGTGATTGTCTTGTGCATTGTTGCGATTGATTACCTCTGCGATTGTTTATCCTTTCCCTCGACGAACCGCGTATGATCCTCTACGTTTTGATCTCTGCGTTGATACTTTTCCTGTTGAATTTACTGTGTGGTTTTATTTTATATTTATGGTCTGCCAATTAACTAGACGATTTATTACTTTTGATGACGAAGTTTACTCCGCCTTTGGCCCATCTCCCGCAAGTTTCAATGCTGCTCTTAAATTGATTAGTTCGACTGTGTAAATGTCGACAACGATTTACCTTTGACAACGCTTTATCATTGATAATCTCTGTCTTTTATAATTTCTGCGCTTGATTGATCATCCCTTCCCTTTGTCTGCGTATGAATTCATACCTGCGTTTTTAATCCTTGTGACAACAATTTTATTCTCTGCGTTGGGATAGAAAAATCGTTGATTACTCTGCGTTTTCCTTGGATAGCAAATTTAATTTTATTAACAGTGATTTTACATCTAATTTGAGATAATGATATGTTTACTTGACAATGTTTTATATCAAGGCGTGACATAGTTATGAGAAAAACGAATTTTTATTTTTGTGAGGCAACATTTTATCTATAACAACGATTTTATATATATGTTGACACCATTTTATAGAGATGACAATGATTTGCATTTGATGGCAAATTCTGTGACTGCGAATTTAACTATAGTAATTGTGGTTGCGAATTTAATATGATCAAAGTGTGTCTGCGTCCATTTTAATTCCGTGACTACAAATTTAACTATAGTAATTGTGGCTGCGAATTTAATATGATTAGAGTGTGTCTACGTCCATTTTAATTCCGTGACTGCGAATTTAACTACAGTAATTGTGGCTGCGAATTTAATATGATCAGAGTGTGTCTGCGTCCATTTTAATTCCGTGACTGCGAATTTAACTACAGTAATTGTGGCTGCGAATTTAATATGATCAGAGTGTGTCTGCGAATTTTAAAATACTGACAGTGATCCGGTATATCCTGCATTTTTAATGATAGACAGAGATACCATCACTGCGCGTTCTCTAGATCTTTTGACTCTTCAGCCTCATACAGATTGGAGTAGCTTTACAATACGACATGAAGATTAGGTGGGCGGTCTTCGAGTTTTAAGTAAGGCTGGAACTGGGTGGTAGTGAAGCCCACACCCCATTCTTTCATCGCCTTCTTAGGAGATACCTTACAGATTATCTTCATCTCCGTAGGCTTGCTATTCGTTTTTCTTCTCTGCTGTAGTAGTGTCAAAACTCTTTCAAAACCCTCGGTATCTACGATCCCAAATTATTTAGTCTAATTGTGTGCAGATAATATTAATTGGTAGTAAGAAAATTTATCTTTGTGTGTGTGGGTTTGTAACTTTAAATTCTAGTAAGAAGTTGATCATTGTGTGGGGGCTTGTAAATAAAAATTTAGGAGAGGTGTTTTCAAATGAGAAACTTTATGTAATCAAGATGAAAATTTTAATTTACAAAAGTTCATCATAAAGCTTAAAGTTGGGAAAGAAGCTAGTACGCTTGATGTGGTGTTGATTTGTTCCAGTCTTCCTTAGATGTTATTCTAGCTATAATGTTTATACCTCTTTATTTAGATCAAGAGCCTACCTCTGTATTTATCTTCCTTATACAACTTGTGCCTTAAGTCGATTTGTAAGAGGAGGTTGGTCATAGTCGTTTCCCCTCACATGTCGTCTTGTAGGAACCATAAATCCTTCGATTAGTTACGCAATTTAATTGTGAGTGATGTCTTTTTGCGTCTTGTCGACTTGTTGCTTGGGGGCGTGGGTGTAGTCTTCTTGTCGGTTATTTCGATCTCCTAGCGTGTTGAAACTTTTCTTAGGTTATTGGTCTGGATGTGTTAAGTTGCACCAAGGTTACCGTCACGCCTATCGCCTTGAGACGACATGATTCCTGTTGAGGGGATCATTGCGCGCCCTGATGAATAGAGGCGAATAATAATCCGGCCCGAGTCTGGTGCGTCCTGATGTGGGCGTTTTCTCGTTGTATGTGATGTTGGTACTTGGTTCTATAACGCTTCATTGCATTTGGTTTTGCACGTCGTAGATATTTCCTAGTTACTGGTCATCAAGCTGTTGTGTCCAGTTGTTGGTGTTGTCCTTTAGATTGTAGGTGTTGTCTTTCTTGCATCGGGCGGGTAGTCATTTTACCTGGCTATTTGATTATCGCATGTTTCGTGTCGTTGTCCGATATGCTGGTATGTTGAGTCGTTGTGGTCTGTTTCTTGATCTGCATGCATCGTGTCGTCGTCAAGTTGCATTGTTTAACAACTGTCGCCATTGCCATTCTACCCCCCCCAAAAAAATTTCTTTTGTGTCGAGTCTCTTGTAGTCAAAATGATGGGGTCGTTACATATGGTATAAGAGCGGGGTTCAACCCTACGACTGTGGATCGCCAGGCTTTCCACTGCAGTAAACCCTTGAGTATTAACCTAGCGCTAACTAAAAACTTTAATGTGTCCATGTGGTGATCTCGATTAGAGGACCCCATAGAGGTTCACAACGTGGTTTTGTGGAAGGAGGTGTGACGCCTCCAGAAGTGCCCGCGCCCTCGGAGTTTAACCCCCATGGAGGAGGAAAAAATCCCTTGGGCTGGATTTAGTTGTTGTAAGGGATGATGATGGTTTGACAAGGTCCTTCCAGATATTTTTTAGAGGCCTTGATTCACCATCTGTACTGAGATGAGGCCAGGGTGCCTGTACCCCTAAGGGTCCACAACGCGTCCAGCAAGTACCATTGGTTTTCATCGCGAACTCGAGAAGGTCAAATTTCCCGAGTTCTTTGGTACCCCAGATGATGCAGCCATCGAGGCATGGTTGGAGAATATGGTGATGTGCTTTGCACTTCGCAACTATACCTCCAACATGAAGGTCCACATAACAATATTTCATCTGAAGGGGAGCGCGCTTCTATGATGGAAGACGCTCCTGTCGGATTTGAACATAGCGGTCGAAGATGTGTCATGGGAACGGTTCGAGGAACGGTTTCGAGAAAGGTATATATAGGAGGGATTCATTGAGCACCAGCTCAATGAGTTCAAAGCCTTGCGACAAGGCGGTTGTACGATGCCCGAGTATGAGGCCCGTTTTTGGAGTTACTTTGGTATGCTTCGTACCAAAGTACAAAGAAACTTAAGGTCAACAAGTTCGTGTTGGGCCTTAATGTTAGGATTCAACTTCTACTTTGGGTACTAGGATTATGAAACCAAAGAAAGTGTGTTGGATTGTGGGGAGCCACATTACCAATGTTACTGCCCAAAGGTGAAGACTGCAGCATTTGGATTAGTCAGACTCATTACCGTGGGAGATTTGGGCAAGGCCCATCGGATTCATGCCGCGGTGAATAACCACTAGGTAGAGCACCGATCGACTGTTCTTGAGACGTCTGGTACCATTGCTGACTAGACCCTTAGTATTTTTATAGATCTCGGTGCTACCGAGAGTTTCATTTCTGGTGCAGTGCTAAATAGGATTAAGGTAAAGGTAGTCGAATGGGATGAGTTTAACTTTGTAGAGATGGCTTCGGGAGCCAAAAAGAAGGTTGGAGGAAAGGTTACGGGATGTACCCTTAACCTGGCAGAGTTTGTCACAAGGGCTAACCTCTACGTCATGATATTAGGATCTTATGACATCGTGATCGGTATGGACTGGTTGGAATTGCATGAGGCAATACTCAGCTGTAAGATGAACGGTTGAGCTAGGTCGATGATGAGGGTCAGAGATGCATGACACTAGGTCAGAACCAAGGAGTTTCCTTGAGGGTCATCTCTTCCTTGTAGCTACGGAAGAGTATGCTTAAGGGGTGTAAGCTTTATGTGATCCTTGCGTTAAATGAAAATGGAGTAGTGAAAGGTCTAGGACACCTTCCAGTGTTGAGAGAGTTTCTGGACGTCTTCCCGGAGGAGTTACCTGGGATACCATCGGAGAGGGAATTGGAGTTTACCATAGACCTAAAATCGGGGAATGAACCGATAGCTAGAACGCCTTATCGAATGTCGACCCCAGAGTTACAGGAGTTGAGAATGAAACTGAAGGAGTTGCTGGACCTGGGACTTATACGTCCAAGTGTGTCACCGTGAGGTACACCTGTTATTTTCATACGAAAGAAGGATGGGTTGTGGAGACTCTGCATTGACTACCGTCAATTGAACAAGGAAACAATCAAGAATCAGTATCAGTTGTTGAGGATTGATGATCTGTTCGATTAGATGAAGGGTGTGATAGTGTTTTCAAAGATCGATTTGCGATTAGGGTATCAACAATTATGGATCAAGGAGGATGACATACCTAAGACCGCTTAAGACGAGGTTAGGACATTACGAGTTTATTGTTTTACCATTTGGACTAATAAACGCCCCAGGGGTATTTATGATTTTGATGAACGAGGTGTTCCACGAGTACTTGGACAAGTTCGTCCAAGTATTCATTGTTGATATTTTTATTTACTGTCAGACGATGGAGGAGCACGATGAACATTTGCGCTTGGTACTACAATGTCTGCGAGAGTACAAATTGTTGGGAAATTGTCCAAATGCTTGTTTTATCAATTGAGGATTCATTACTTAGGGAATGTCATCTTCGACAAAGGTATCGTCGTGGATCCAACAAGGGTCGAGGCTATTATGGAATGGCCTACACCGAGGAATGTCCCGGAAGTGCGTAGCTTCATGGGTTTAGCAGGATACTATCGACGGTTCGTCGAGGGATTTTCGAAGATAGCAAATCCGATCACGAAATTACAGAAGAAGAACAAGAAGTTTGTTTGGACCGAAAAATTAACGAAGGAATTTCAGAGGCTCAAGGAGCTATTCATAACGACACCAATAATAAAATTCCCTGACATGGACACATACTTCTTGGTATGCACTGACGCATCCAAGGAAGGCTTAGGCAGAGTTTTGATGCAAGACGATCGAGTGATCGCTTACATCTCGAGGAAATTGAGAAGGCATGAGGAGAACTATGTGACGCATGATTTGGATTTGTTAGCCATTGTTTATTCCTTGAGAGTTTGGAGACACTATCTTATCGGATAAAAAATTGAACTAAAAATGGACCACTGTGGACTACAACACATCTTTACGCAAAGCGACCTGAACGCGTGACAAAGACGCTGGTTGGAATTGCTTAGCAAATACTATTTCGAGATTACTTACATAAAAGGAGCAATGAACCGAGTGGTGGATGCTTGAGTTGTAGATCACGCATATTTTCAGTGTTACCTCTATAGACAAATCTACGTTGAAATATTCTAACTTTACAACGTGACGATGACTGGTAGAAGGAGGTCAAGGACCTTATAGGATAAAACACAATGATGGTACCAAGATTTGAAGGCTTTACGTTTGACGATGACGATTTTTGAGATTTAAAAATCGAATTTACGTACCGCCCAACGACGAGTTGTGTGGTTGATCCTAAATGAGGCTCACAAAGTAGTGTGCATGGCTCACCCATGAGTCACGAAGAGGAGGGTGGACCTTAAACCCTTATTCTTCTGGAAATGAATGAAGGCAGAGATAGTCAACTATGTGGCCAGATGTCTAGAATGTCAGCAGATAAAGGTTGAACATGGATATCCAACATGATTACTACAACCTCATGCTATTCCAGAATCGAAATGGGAGGTTATTTCGATGAATTTCATTGTTGGATTGCCATTGACGGCAAGGGGACATGACTCGATTTTTGTGGTAGTCGACACTCTGACGAAGAGTGCTCATTTTATTCCTATGCGTACGACGTATCAGGCACCTGACATAGCTAGAGTCTTCATCAGTGATATTGTGAGGCTGCATGTCATACCTAAGAGGATTATATCCGATCGAGGATCAATGTTTACTAAACGATTTTTGACTAGTTTCCAAGAGGCCTTGGGGACCCAACTTAACTTTAGTACTGCGTATCACTTAGAGACTATCGAGCAGATTGGACAAACAAACCAGATCTTGGAAGACATGTTGCGCATGTACGTGATTGGACCAACAAAAGCATTGGGAAGAATTATTTCCACTGGTAGAATTCGCTTATAACAACAATTACCAAAGCACCATTAAGATGACATCTTTTGAGTTTCTTTACGGGTGATCGTGTCGGATGCCTTGAGTTGGGATCAACTTGAGGATAGGGTCCTGGTGGGACCAAAAACGATCCAAGAATTGGAATATTAAAAGAAAACTATAAGAAAAGGGATCAAGGAAGCGCAGGATTCACAGAAGAGTCATGTCGATGCACATCGTGTCGATCGTAGTTATGATGTGGTGATCGAGTAGTCTTGCGGGTGAAACCGCATAAGAGTTCGATGAAGTTTGGAAAGGGTGCTAAACTATACCCTAGGTTCATGTGAGCCTGCGAGATTGTGGAAAAAAAAAAGGAGGGTTGTGGCCTATTCACCAGCCTTGCTTGATCCTTGAGGCATATGCACGATGTCTTTCACATCTCAGTTTGAGACATTATGTTAGTGATCTTAAACATGTATTGACTTGAGTACCTTGCAGGTATCTGATGAGGGTGCAGTCACGACTGAGCCGATCCACATCCTGGATCATCGCATTCGATAGCTACGACGTCAAGCATTAGATCAGGTCAAGGTCCAGTGGGACAATTATAGTCCACACTCGACGACCTGGGAGGACGCATATGATATGTGCCAGCAGTTTCCATTTTTGTTTGATAGATAGACTTATGATACTATGAAACTTCGGGACGAAGTTTAGCCTAAGAGGGGGTGTATGTAACATCCCGCTCTTACGCACACTGAGTGAACTTATTCTTTGAGGACACTTGCTTGGAGGTGATCCGGATTATTATACTATTGGGCGTTTGATTATGATTATGAGGAGTTTTGGATATGATGACATGTTATTTTGCTGTATTGACATAGAGAGGTTCTATTGACTCGGTTCTCGTGAGTGTGCAGGCTTTTGGACCTCGAGGATGCAGAGGCATCGATGAAAACCCTTGGACTCCGGATCGAGTCAGGGAGTGGACTATTGGGGTTTAATTGTTGTATATATGACATATGTGCATCTGATTAGATGATATGATTATGGATCTTGTTTCTAACATGATTTGTTGATGATGCAGGCTGACGATAGCTTGTCGACCAGACTTTTCTTGTGGGAGTTGGGATACCTAGCTCGGTGAGGAGTGGTAGCTCGACCTTGTGAGGCGAGCTGGGAGCTAGTTGTTCTCTGGTTTATGTGTGTGGCCCCTTTGCGACTCAGGGGGTTAAGGGGGAAGGAGATTACCGCTAGCATTGGATGGGAGGTATCAATGAAGTCTCATCGGTCGACAAGCGAGAGCTTCACGGAGCACGTAGGACAACGACTCGGAGTTGTCACCTTGGGCTACAGTACTGCATGGTAGATTCTTATTGATCTTACGCTTCCATTTCTGTACTTTTAATTGTGTAAAGAAAGTATTTTACTTAGCATTTTAATCAGGAACTTAAGTTCACCATAGCCTTAAGCTCGCTGCTTGAATTGATTCCCTTGGAAATCGATCCCTGAATGCTGTGACTGTCTTGTTGGTTTTTTTGATTTATGGTGAAGAGTTTGTGCTTTATACTTCATCCTCATCCCTAAATCATCAGTCCACGCCTGAGCATTCAGCCAGGCGTTGGATCGATGATTGTCACTTCAGTGTTAATAGACCTATAGATCCTAATGCCTTGCTTTTCTGTGCGTGGATGATGAGCGAAGGATGTGTTGCCCAGCCGTCTACCCCTATTGATTGTTCCTGCTTCAGTGATTGTCTTACGCCTTGTTGCGATTGATTACCTCTACGATTGTTTCTCTTTTCCCTCAATGAACCACTTATGATCCTCTACATTTTGATCTCTGTGTTGATACTTTTCCTGGCGAATTTACCGTGTGGTTTCATTTTATACTTTTGGTCTGCCAATTAACTCGGTGATTTATTACTTTTGATGACGAAGTTTACTCCGCCTTTGGCCCTGTTGGATTACTGAGAGGGGGGGTGAATCAGTAATAGCATAATTATAATCCTTTTTCTCCAAATAATCCAAGTGTTATATCAATGTAGAATTATTATCCAATAATGAGCAATAAGAAATGAACAATCACAGACATACACAGTACACCAGTGTTTTACGTGGAAACCCAAATTGGAAGAAAACCACAAAATGCTTTATCTTATATGTCTTGAAGAATTACATTCATTGGAAGCACCAACTTCCTTTGTTTTCTAGCTACAACTGGAAGGAGGCTCCAACCCCCTAGTTTCTCAGACTACAACCTGAGGGAAGCTCCAACTCCCCAATTCTCTGGCTACAACCCCCTATGTTCTCCGGCTACAACCGGAAGGTGGCTACAACCACCTGTCCTTGCCCTGTCCAACTGCCCTAAGTAGAAGTAGAATGATGGAACCATTGTTACACTATCACTGTGAGATATACCATTGTAAACATGTACCATTAAACTTGAACCATGTATCAACCATGCATCAACCTGTAATCAACCTATACCATAAACAAGTGCATCAACTATGCACTAACCTGTACCAAACAATCTGTAATCAACCTGTACCATAAACAAGTGCAACCAACCATGTACCAAGTATGTACCAATCATATGTCAAGTACTCATCAACTATTACTCATCAACATGTACCAACATCATCAACTATACACCTCATGTATGTGCCAACTCATCAACTACTTGTCTCAACCATGTACCCAACTTGTACCTCAACCAAAAGCCCTCATCAATTTCATCATCCAAATATGATTTGTAACTCTGTAATAGAC
>ML778913.1:279776-321110 GCA_009831015.1 Picea engelmannii | reverse complement strand
CATTTTCATCAAACGTTTCTTTAGTCTCACAAGACTAGTTTTGGATTAGTCAACAACCCTAACTTGAAATAATCATAACTTTGTACCTGTAATGAATAAAGATACGGAACTGATATACAATTTTCTTCAATGTGTTTTATGCAATTCCTCCAGGTTTCACTACTTGGAACCTCTCAGAAAAGGAGTTATGGCAAAAATGGCACACCTTGCTGAATTCTGGCTTATTCTAGAGAGCAACCTTGTAGAGCGTGCCCCGCACATAATGTTTGTTGAATTGATATGAAACTATTACAAAGAATACTAAAGACTGTAATCTAACCAACACATTTGGTCTTACTGAATTTGGATCTGTTATTAAGAAGTTATGACGTTTTTACCCGAAACACCTGTTTTTGACTAGTTTTAGGACTAGCCACAAACCCTATTTTCCACAGAGTGTAACTCCAAAAATACAACGACCCACAAGCTGAATTTTTTACCACAGATACTTGGATATGTTTCCTCAATTGCATAGAAATTTCACGATCATAATCATTCTATAAAAAAAGTTATTGCAAAAATCGTGAGATGACCTGAAAAAAACATACCTTAGAAAGCATCATCAAAATAATTTATCCTTCCTTGAATTCCGGCCTTCTTTTCTTCACTTTCCTAAAAAATTCGGCTTATATATCCTTTGGTTACCTCAGACACATATAGTTATTCAACATTCTCAAGTGTGTCTTAAATGAGAGAGCCTTGCCTCTTATTTATACGGTACACGTGCTTTTATTTTGCATGGTAGATTTTTATTGATCTTACGATTCCATTTCTGTACTTTTAATTGTGCAAAGAAAGTGTTTTACTTAGAATTTTAATTGGGAACTTAAATTGACCATAACCTTAAGCTCGCTTCTTGAATTGATTCCCTTAGCAATCGATCCCTGAATGCTGTGACTGTCCTGTTGGTTTTGTTGATTTATGGTGAAGAGTTTGTGCTTTATACTTCGTCGTCATCCCTAGATCATCAGTCCACGCTTGAGAATTCGGCTATGAGCCTAATCGACGGTCGTCACTTAAGTGTTAATAGACCTATAGATCTTAATGCCCTGTTTTTCTATGCTTGGATGATGAGCGAAGGATGTTTTGCCCAATCATCTACCCCTATTGATTGTTCCTGGTTGAGTGATTGTCTTGTGCCTTGTTGAGATTGATTACCTTTGTGATTGTTTATCCTTTCCCTCAGCGAACCGCTAATGATCCTCTATGTTTTGATCTCTGCGTTGATACTTTTCCTGGCGAATTTACTATGTGGTTTCATTTTATACTTCTGGTTTGCCAATTTACTCGGTGATTTATTACTTTTGATGATGAAGTTTACTCCACCTTTGGCCCATCTCCCGCAAGTTTCAATGCTGCTCTTAAATTGATAAGTTCTACTGTGTAAATGTCGACTCCGATTTACCTTTAACAATGCTTTATCATTGATAATCTCTGCCTTTTATAATTTCTGTGCTTGATTGATCATCCCTGCTCTTTGTCTGCGTATGACTTCATACCTTCGTTTTTAATCATTGTGACAACAATTTTATTCTCTGCGTTGGGATAGAAAAATCGTTGATTACTTTGCGTTTTCCTTGGATAGCGAATTTAATTTTATTAACAGTGATTTTACATCTAATGTGAGACAACGATATGTTTACTTGACAACATTTTATATCAAGGCGTGATAGAGTTATGAGAACAACGAATTTTTATTTTTGTGAGACAACATTTTATCTATAACAACAATTTTATATATATGTTGACAACATTTTATAGAGATGACAACGATTTGCATTTGAAGGCGAATTCTGTGACTGCGAATTTAACTACAGTAATTGTGGTTGCGAATTTAGTATGATCAGAGTGTGTCTGCACCCATTTTAATTCTATGACTGTGAATTTAACTACAATAATTTTAGCTGCGAATTTAATATGATCATAGTGTGTCTGTGTCCATTTTAATTCTGTGATTGCGAATTTAACTACAGTAATTGTGGCTGCGAATTTAATATGATCAGAGCGTGTCTGCGAATTTTAAAATACTGACAACCATCCGGTATATCCTACATTTTTAATGATAGACAGAGATACCATCCCTGCGCGTTCTCGAGATCTTTTGACTATTCAGCCTCATACAGATGGGAGTAGCTTTACAATACAACACGAAGATGAGGTGGGTGGTCTTTGAGTTTTAAGTAAGGCTGTAATCGGGTGCCAGTGAAGCCTATGCCCCATTCTTTCATCGCCTTCTTAGGAGATACCTTACATATTATCTTCATCTCCTTAGGCTTGCTATTCGTTTTTCTTCTCTGCTTCAGTAGTGTCAAAACTCTTTCAAAACTCTCGGTATCTACGATCCCAAATTATTTAGTCTAATTATGTCCAGATAATATTAATTGGTAGTAAGAAAATTTATCTTTGTGTGTGTGGGTTTGTAACTTTAAATTCTAGTAAGAAGTTGATCATTTTGTGGGGGCTTGTAAATAAAAATTTAGGAGAGGTGTTTTCAAATGAGAAACTTTATGTAATCAAGATGAAATTTTTAATTTACAAAAGTTCATCATAAAGCTTAATGTTGGGAAAGAAGCTAGTACGTTTGAAGTGGTGTTGATTTGTTCCAATCTTCCTTAGATGTTATTCTAGCTATAATGTTTATACCTCTTTATTTAGAACAAGAGCCTACCTTTATCTTTATCTTCCTTATATAGCTTGTGCCTTAAGTCGATTTGTAAGAGGAGGTTGGTCATAGTCATTTCCCCTCACATGTCACCTTGTAGGAACCATAAATCCTTCGGTTAGTTACGCAATTTAATTGCGAGTGATGTCTTTTTGCATCTTGTCAACCTGTTGCTTGGGGGCATGGGTGTAGTCTTCTTGTCGGTTATTTCGGTCTCCTAGCGCGTTGAAACTTTTCTTAGGTTATTGGTCTGGATGTGTTAAGTTGCACCAAGGTTACCGTCACACTTATCGCCTTGAGACAACATGATTCCTGTTGAGGGGATCATTGCGCGCCCTGATGAATAGAGGTGAATAATAACCTGGACTGAGTCTGGTGTGTCCGATGTGGGCATTTTCTTGTTGTATGTGATGTTGGTACTTGGTTTTGTAACACATCATTGCGTTTGGTTTTGCGCACCGTAGATATTTCCTAGTTACTGGTCGTCAAGCTGTTGTGTTGGGTTGTTTGTGTTTTCCTTTATATTGTAGGCATTGTCTTGCTTGCATCGGGCATATAGTCGTTTTACCTGTCTATTTGATTATCTCATGTTTCGTCTCGTTGCCTGATGTGTTGGTATGCTGAGTTGTTGTGGTCTGTTGCCTGATTTGCATGCATTGTGTCATCATCAAGTTGCGTTGTTTAACAACTGTTGCCATTGCCTTCCTGCCCAAAAAAATAATATTGCTTTTGCGTTGAGTTTCTTGTAGTCGTAACGATGGGGTCATTACAAAGGAGTTCACCCCTCTCCTGGGATACATCTCATGGCCCAACTTCCATTGGATCATTTTCATTATTCTTAAAAAGTGATCTTACAGTGCTCAAAATACAAAATAGATGGCTCCAATGGCTACGAAACGTCCAAAAACCCCTCACTGGGATTTTTTGGCACCTGGTTTGGTAAAAAAATGAAGAAGTTACACCTCCTGGAAGTTTTCCCCTTTAATCTTGTCATACCTGCTCGCCAAAACACACCCATTGATAGACTAACCCGACTTCTGTGTGTTTCCCACACCAAAACCAAACACACATAATGATTCTCGCAAAAAGGGAGAAAATTTAGGACCGTTTGTGCCGGCCCCCAAACCTCAACGGAGTACTCGGTCGTATGGCCTCATGTGGCCAATGACCTAACTGTTTCACTCTCCAACGGATATCTCCTTCGCACTTGGGTGTGTGGTCATATGGTATGATTTCATGTGACATGTAGCTTGCACCTTCCGGGCTAAGCACCAAGTATCAACCCATGCCAAAGTTTATAGTAAGGAGTGGTCACATGGTGTGTGAAGAACCGGGGGCTTAAAATCCATGTGACCAACCGTTGTGCATGCCACTGGTTATATGGCATAGTTATATGGTGTATGTTCCGAGGGCTGAGGCCTAGCCCCAACCCTTACTCCGCCAACATAAAAAAACTTGCAATTCAAATAAAATGCGCACTGTATATGGTTAAGTAACACCATGTGGGTGGGCTGGTAGCCTGGCCCTCGCCAAGTCCTTACCCCGCCCGAAGGTCACGGGTTCGACTTCTGTGGAGTCACTAATTTTTTACCAAATTCCAACCAACTGGAGGGGTGCCATGTGGCAGCCCACGACTGGGCCACGTGGCACCATAACACTTGTCCATCAAATGACACTTGTCACAACTTGATTCATCCACGTGTCTGCCATCGAGCCTGCCCAGTCATCATGCCAACTCAGCACTCTGCCATCTCTTCTTCCACATGTGGGTCTGTACCCTGCCACATCAACACTGTACGATCGCGCAAACTATACGGTCAACTGCCACATCAGCACTGTACGAACTGTACAGTCAACAAAATTTTGTATGTTTGGCAAAATGAACAGAACGCGATATCTTTCTCATACGACGTCCGTTTGAGCCCGTTCAAGTTGCATTGGGATCGTGAGGATGAGGCCTACACACATGTCTGTTTTGAAGTGATTCCGAGCACTTTGATTTTTGAGAAAAATTTGATCCCTTGGATCACACCTCCCCATTGGGAAGCTTTTTGGACATCCAAAAGACTACTTTTAGTCAATCTGAAGATGAGGGTACAATTCTCTCACCCTTCCAATCTCAATCCACTTAGCCTTGCTTGGATTGGTGCCTTTGAGACTAATACGAAACTTGTCATGCCTTATCTTGTACTTGGCTTGACTCTTTCTCAATTGTTCTTGAACGGTTTGATGCACACACTGAACTTGTTCAATGAATTTCTTGCCTACACCAAAATTGCCAGCAATAAGAGAAGGATGTGCTTCCCTTATCTTGTTGAATCTTTCACCCCGTGAAAAACATAGCTTTCCAATATACAAAAGTTTACCATTCATATAGGAATCCAATTCCTCAACTTGGTTAATACGACATAAAGTTGCATAAACATTTTTGCTATCAACATCTAAAGAATACTGTTCCAAATAGCTCTTATGCATGATAGGATTATGCTTAAAAATAACTAAAGCACTAGCAATAGGTGTAGTGAGCATATCAACAACTTTGTCATAAATGTTTTTCTTATACCTTATCACCAAGTGGAAAACATAGCTTGTCAAGGCATGCAATGGATCTTTCTTTGCTTTCAAAGATTTATTCCATATGTCTCCTTCAGGAATCATATTCATAGTCTTGTTCAAAGCTCTGACATCTACCCACATACACCATATACAATCTTTCTCTGGTACCAAACCAATATGTGACCTGCATGGCGAAGTGCTTGGTTTGATGACCCCTTTGCCAAGCAAATCTTGGGCTTGTTTTCTTATTTCAACATTATCCATGTATGACATCCTGCACATGTCAATGTTTGGAAGAGGACCTCCTTGCTGCAATAAAATCTCATGTTGGATACCCCTTTTAGGAGGCAATCCCCTTGGTTCCCGAAACATCTCAACAATTTCGTTAACAAACTCATACAAATCAGATTGTAACTTTGCATCACATCCTTTGAAAACTTCTTCTTCATCATTGTCTTTGGGTTTAATCATCAAAAGTACAAGGTTCTTACTAGCATTGACTAGTCTCTTCATTTGTCCAACATTTGTAAGTGACAAATTCATCTTCTTTGTATGTGCTCTAACAATGTACTCAACTCCATTTTTAAACAAATGATACTTGTTCTCATGGCGATGAAATATGGCTCTCCTATCATATAAATATGGGCTTCCCAGCACACTATCACAAATATCCAATGGAATAACATCAAGCTCTACCTCATCTATATAGTTTACAGTGATGGAAAATCTAAGTTTACACCTTCCTGTCACATACAATTTGGCATTGTCACATATCCAACCTAAAGGGTATGGTTTAGGATGAGGAGTAGTTTCCAAATCTAGTTTCTTGACAATGTCTTCAGAAATGAGGTTTGCTTGTGATCCCGTATAAAAAAGAGTATCTATCTTGGTATGTTTTGAAATTACCCTTATGTGAAAAATCTCTATTCTTTCTTTTTCATGTTGAGTTTTATTGATGACAGAATTTGAAGAACTAGTGCTAGCAATAGAATTCTTACCTTGTAAACCCATGGCTATGATTTTTGTTTCATCTTCCGAATCAGATCTTAAATCTTGTTGTACAGTTGCAACAATGTTTGGTTTCTCTTTGTTGTTGAACTTTTTGGGTTTCTTTTCAGGATGAAGTTTCCAACAATGGTCTTCATCATGGCCATCCTTTGAACAATGTTTACATGAGAGTTTCTCTCTCTCTCTCTTGACTGAAGCATTTTTCTTTCCATTTCCTTCAAACTTCCTCTTTCCCTTGTCTCCATTATTAAAATACTTATTGTTGCCCTCTTGAGGTTCATTCCTTCCTCTTGTCTCTAAATGAGTTGCCTGTACACAAATTTCATCTAGATTTGAAGGGTTAAACATAACTATTGTATGCCTCAAGTAGCTATGCAAACCTCCAATGTATTTGAGTAAAGTTTCTTGAGAAGACAAATCTATACCCAAAACCAAAGCTCTTCTCCTAAATTCTTGAGTGAAGCTTTGCACATATTTCCCTTTAGCTTGCTTAAAGTTTTGCTAATCCATAATAGCTTTCTGCATGTATGCTAATGGATAAAATTGCCTTTTAATTGCAACAATAAAATCATTCTAAGAGGATAAAACTTTACCATGTTTCTTCATGTCCTCTTGTGTTTTGGTTTCCCACCATATGAGTGTCGCACTGTCCAATCTTAAAGAAGCAAGATGAATCTTAGTTTCATCATCTGTGATTCTTTGTATCCTACAATACACTTCAATATGACGAATCCAATTATCCAATTTCTCAACATTTACCTCTCCATTGTACATAGGCAATTCAAACTTAATATCAAGCTTAAGCAAAAGAGTTTGTAAAGGAGTTTTACCATGTTATTTTGGAGAATTTGGAGGTGGTTGTGAAATGGTGGAAGAGGTGGAAGATGGAGGTGAAGAAGGTGGAGAATCACCATTCCCTCCATTTCCCTTTGGAGTTTTATCACCATTGTCTCCATTGCCCTTTGGAGGGTTTGAGCTTTCATTTGGCAATCTTGCATTCCTTTCATCAAACAAAACTTTGACCATCTCAGTCATATCATAAAAGTATTTTCTGAAAGTTTCCTCCTCTGAAGGAAGAGTTCCATGACTCTCCTCATGAGCCATACTTGGTGAATATATCCTTGAAGCTTGAGGTAATTTGTTAGTTCTCCTTCTTGACAGTTGAGAACTTGGCTCTACAAGTTGACCTTTTCCTCTTGTGAGCTTCAACCTTGTAAGCATCAGAAAAAAAAACCACTTGCAAACAATCAAGCCTTCAAAAACCTATCCTTTGATAGCAACTGATCTTCTAATGGAATGGGTTTGTTTCCAATAGATCTTTAAAATGAAGAAGACTTATCTCTTTTAAATTGCAAGTGTAAAAAGGGTACGTGTTTGGGTAATTGGATCAAGTTACTAACACATCAATTAAAGAGTTTTTACTTAATCATGGGCAGCATATCAAACATATAAAAACCATAAAAAATGAACACATAACACAACAAATGATAAAGGAGTTCACCCCTCTCTTGGGCTACATCTCTTGGTCTAGCTTCCCTTGGATCATTTTCATTATGCTTAAAATTTTCTCTTATAGTGCTCATAATACAAAATAGATGGCTCCAATGGCTCCAAAACGTCCAAAAACCCTTAACTGGGCTTTTTCGGCACTTGGTTTGGCAAAAAAATGAAGAAGTTACACCTCCTGGAAGTTTTCCCCTTCAAGCTTGTTGTACCTGCTCGCCAAAATGCACCCACTAACATAAAACCCAACCTCTGTGTATTTCCCGCACCAAAATCCAACACAAGCAACGATTCCCACAAAAAGCGCGAAAATGTAGGACCATTTGCGCCGAACCCCAAACCTTGACGACGAACTCGGTCATATGGCCCCATGTGGCCAACGACCTAACTGTTGCGCGCTCCAATGGATAGCTCCTTCGCGCTTGGGTGTGTGGTCATATGGTATGAGTTCATGTGACATGTAGCCCACACCTTCCAGGCTAAGCACCAAGTATCAACCCGTGCCAAAGTTTATAGTAAGGAGTGGTTGCATGGTGTGTGAAGAACCGAGGGCTTAAACTCCAAGTGACCAACTGTTGTGCACGCCCCTAGTTATATGGCATAGTTATATGGTGTATGCGCCAAAGGCTGGGGCCTAACCCCGACCCTTTACTCTGCCAACATAAAAAAACTTGCAATTCAAATAAAATGTGCACCATATACGGTTAAGTAACACCATGTGGGTGGGCAGATAGCCCGACCCTCACCAAGTCATTATCTCACCCGGAGGTCACGGGTTCCACTCCTATGGAGTCACAACAAATTTACCAAATTCCAACTGACTGGAGGGGTGCCACGTGGCACCATAACACTTGTCCATTAAATGACACTCGTCACAACCTGATTCGTCGACATGTCTGCCATCGAGCCTACCCGACCAACATGCCAACTCAGTACTATGCCACATCACCTACCACGTGTGGGTCCATACCCTACCACGTCAACACTGTATGTTCATACAGATTGTACGGTTGTACAGATTGTACAGTCAGCTGCCACGTCAACACTGTATGGACTATACAGTTAGCAAAATTTTGCCTGTTTGGCAAAATGAACAGAACACGATAACTTGCTCATACAATGTTTGTTTGAGCCCATTCAAGTTGCGTTGGGATCTTGAGGATGAGGGCTACACACGTGTCTATTTTTAAGCGATTCCGAGCACTTTTATTTTTGAGAAAATTTTGATCCCCTGGATCAATGTCCTTAGTCAGTATTTTCATGGATCCACAGTGTATTGGTCGACGACTGTGCTTTGAGTCATCTTGTATTCCGAGCACAAGTATGTCTGCGTCAGAAATGGAACATATATTAATATTGTTTGATGATTGTTTGAAGCTTCTGCCAGGTTCTCCTACTCCAGTACCCTTTCATTGAATATTTTTTAAATTGTTTCAGCCATCAGTTTCTCTTCTGACCTCACACTTTAGGGGGCATCTTTTACACATCAAAATTCCACATTTGTGTTTCGCACCCACAAGTGTCGCAAAGTGACATATGCACCTTGGTAAGTGTCACATTCACTATCGCAAGTGTCGTATGGACCTTCCCAAGTGTTGCATTCACTTTGTGAGGTGTCGCCACCCCTTGACACCATTAAAACAATTTTCCATGACCACTAAGTCATATTGGAGGAAGAAACCCATCATTTCAAATTCAAAACACACGTTTTTTCTTGGAAAAATCAACCCTTTTTTGAGCAATTTAGAAGGGTGGTGCCTCCCTATCCATGTTTAGGGAGCATCGGTGCTCCCCTTGCCTTGTTAAGGGAGTGCCATGGTGCTCTGTCTCTCACTAGGGGGGAGTGCCATTCTTGTTGAGAGAAAGGGGGGATCTTGTCCACCTGAATCTATGGGAAAACTCTTTGAGATGGGGTTTGTTATGTTCAACCCTCAAGCTTGGGCTTCATCCTAGGATTTTATCCAAGCCTCAAGGAGCCATATACTCAACCATATCCCTCATTTTCTCATGGTTGTTGTGCCTCTCAATCCTATATATTGAGGGATTTCCAAGGTGAAGGGGGGAAACTTTCAGGTATCAAACCTCTGATCTTGGTAGATTCATGCAAGGGTTGGACAAGGAGATCTTGGAGAGTGATGCATCATCATCCATGGTTTGTGATTATTCTCTTTGGTTTCTCATTTGAATATACTTGGACTATTTCCTTCAATCTTGTGTATTCTTGCATGTGCTTGTCTACTGTTCTTTTAATGTTCATAGATGAATTTGTTTGATATAATCAACTAGAGTAGGAGGTAGTAGTTTCTCTTTGCTTCCCTTTGAAGGTATCAAGTTGTGCTAGGGAGTTTGGAGATCAAGTTCATATTGGAAGCAATGAGGACAAACTTTGAAAAAGGGTGCATCATGCCCTTTCTCCTTCTCTCTTTTTGATTGGTTAAAATGAGTTTGAAGGGATGTTAGTGTCCACTTTTAGTGTTTCTGTCTTGGTATAGGGTTCTGGTAATCCAAGGGAAGTTTCACCTCTCTGCAAGGGAAACATTCCGTAACACTTTTAAATTTGAAAGAATATCTCAATAGATCCTCTTTATTTTTGTTCTTGTTGGTGCATATTGTGGAATAAATTTTGCAGGTATAACCTTGAGATCATTTATATTTGGAAGACATTGATTCTTACCTTAACAACCTTACTTGTAACCATTCCCTAATGATAATCTCTAGAGATTAGCGTTTCCCTACAGAATTTGATTTGAATGAAGTGTAGAGTTCCCTTTCAGTTTGTATGGCAACTAAGATCACAAAGGGAATTTGGCTGGTGGAAAAGTACATGATCGATCCTTTAATTGGAAAACATACCACAATCTTCAGAGGTTTTAATTTGAAAACTTGGAATGATGGTTGAGAATGTGGAAGTGGTAAGTTTTATCCTTTTACTAGAATATCAAGCTAACCATATATTGGATGTTATCTTCAAGAAAACCTAGAATTTGATAGTAAATATTTTATATAATAAGAAAGACATGATTAACATGATCAATTGCTATGGAATTGTAGTGATAAGTGTACTAGAATTGATCAAAATGAGGAAATTTGACCTAATCTTTGTCCAAATTTCTTTCCAATGACAAGTAGATTTGTGGGTTTATAATTCGGTGGTAAGGTAAAACTGAGGGCCATATTTCAATGTTGGTAGGTGTTACAACCAAGAGAAAGCAATGCAATGCAAGATAGTTATGAAAAATGGGGCTAGTTATGGAGAAAAATAATGACAAAAGGTGATGTAACAAAGAATTATAACTTTGAAAACTAAGTTCCATAGGTGTATAGATGAGTGACATCATATTAGGGTTTACTCAATACATCCTAATGGTGAAGGGAAAGAGAGATATCCATACAAACCAATTGTTGATAGGGCATACATTATTTACACCCTATGAGTAAAATGATATATTGAAGGGAGAGGTATTGAAAGATGCTAGGGTGTTGTTACTCATTGCAATACTATATTAATGAATAAAGAGACTATATAAAGCTAGTAGAGAGTAAAAAAACAAAAAAAAAAAAAAAAAAACACATGAAATCAATGTGATATGAGGTTAATGAGTGAAATTGCTAGGTGCACCTTATTTCTCTCCCTAATTTTCTTTTTTCTTTTTTACAAGCTCTATTCGCCAAAGAAATGGTTTTCAAACAGATCCTACGCCCCAATTTCACCCCAAAATGGGTTTTCACAATTGAGATTTTTACCCCCAGGGATACTAGCCAATAACCTGGTTTTCTAGTGTCCCTGGGTCCAGGGGCACCTAAGATAGATTTTCACCCCCCTATTTTGTTACAGGGAGGGGACTGACCCTGGTGGTTGTGTTAATGAGGTTACAATCTCCAGATCAACTTGTTTTATGAGATTCTGAATGAAATCCTCCTTTGAAGTTAGCTTTTGATACAATCGTAGTCGATGGCCATTGGCCATGATTGGGGCTCGTTCTTCGTCAATAGTGTGTATCTTAAAGGATCCATTATCATATACCAAGTACAAAATTTTCCTCAAAAATACTTATATCTGGAATCAAACATGAGGGCCTAATCACCATCCTTAAATTTATTTTTCTTGATGAACTCGTCATTCCATTTGGCTCTCTGATGTTGAATAAGAGTTGTTTGATGGAGAGCGACTTGATGAATTTCATCCAATTCATTAACTTGATTCAAGCGATGTTGTTGGGCCTTTGATAGGTCTAGGCCTACTTCCAGTGTTGTGTTGGACAACTGAGAGGGGGGGGGGGGTGAATCAGTTGTTACCGAGCTTAAACAATTATCTTTATTTTAAACTCTTTGTAGAGCACTGAATGACAATCACAATAATGCAGGGAAGTAAGCAATAGAACATTCAACATCATTCACACATATGAAATATTTAGAGACAAATATTTCCTGAGGAAACCCATAAAGGGTAAAAACCTCTTCTTCTTTATATGATAAGTAATCTTTACATTCTGTACATTATCATACTTATGAGCACCAACTCATAATGAGGCTACTACCTCTGTTTTGCAAGCTCTAACTTGCTGAGAGAACCAACTCTTTGTTTTCTCTAGCACCTACTAGAAGGAAGCACCAACTCCCTGGTTTCTCTAGCACCCACTAGAAGGAAGCACCAACTCCCTAAGTGTTCCAGCACCAACTTCCAGTCACATAGGCACCAACTTGTATAACAGAGAACAAGAGTTCTCCCTTGCACCACCCTGCCACCCTGGTTTCTTTGGCTACAACCAGATGGAAGCTACAACTCCCTGTGTTCAAGCACCCACTTGAACCTCTGAAGACAACATTCCTCCCTAGCACCTCCCTTCCACCCTGAAATATAAAGTTTGCTATATATAAATTTATCACAGTGATAGAATATTTATCATTGGCTTACCAGGCTTATCACTGTTCTACTATGCTGCTCTGCTCTCCTGTATCAATGTCTCTCTGTCTGCATCTTCTTGCGATTTCTGATCTTCTGTTTTTCTCTACAAGAGCACCTCAGCCTTCCTTTAGTGTCTCACTGTCTTGTTGCAAACATCCTTGTGCTTTCTGTGCTTTTGCCTTTTATTCTCTGTGCGCCATGTCCATTCAATGCACCATTCCTCTTCTCTATATTTCAGCTGCTGCACACTCCTCCTTCTACACTCCTGAAGCCCTCTCAGCAACCGCTCCCATCTCTTCTTTCTTCTACCTTCTTATAGTCTCTGTGCACCTTGTGCATGCCCTGTGCACAATGCTTCTGCATGCTCTTCATGTCAAGTGCTCTGCCTGCTCATCATTGCAACTCTTTAGCTTCTCTGGCTGTTAAACCCATGTGTCCATCATCACTGGGTGTTATGCTGAGATTCCTTAGCCTCTCCAATAGTTGAGACTCTTTGTCTTCTTTGTCACAGTCGAGCTCATCCTCTCTGTTGTAGTTACAGGCTTCAATGCTCATCCATCTGTTAATTGCCTCCATGAACAGTCTTCATTCCACTGGTAGATTCCTTGAGATTCTTCAGCTCCTCTGGCAATCACACAGAAGTCTCTTCGAGTCCTCTGGCAGAAACCATCAGTGGTTTCTAGCAGTTACATTGCGAACCTTCAAAGACTGCTTCAACAACTGAATCATCGCTGATTGATTAACTGTGAAGAGCAACAGTAGCCCTTCGATCATATTCCTGAATAACCTGCACCGTTGGATCATAAATGATGGGTCTCGCGCTTATTTCACCATTTCGCAATTCGGCCTTTCGACATCCTTGTGGTGAGGCATCTCCACTCTCCAAGTCGCGATCTCTGAAATGGAGATTAGCTTTGTGCTACCTCCTCCCTTGAGCCATCGTCAAAGTGACCATGGGCTATGACCAAGGGCCAATTCTGAACATGTATTTCACATTTCGCGTTTCGGGGATTCTGTGATGAGTCATCTCGACTCTCCATGTCCCAAACTCCGAAATGGAGCTTGTCTCTTTGAGCTCTTCTCTACATCTCTTCGACAATGTGACCACCGGTGGTGACCATAGCCTTATTCGAAAACGCATTTCGGCGTTTCATCATTTCGACACTCCTGTTGCAAAGTGTTTCGACACTCTAACTCCCGGTATTCGAAACCAACACCAAAAGGTGTTTTTCGCATTTCGGCATTTCGACATCCTTGTGATGAAGTGTTTTGACACTCCGTCTCCCGGTATCTGAAACCAACACCAAAAGGTGTTTTTTGCATTTCGACATTTCGACATTTCGACATTCCTTGTGATGAAGTGTTTTGACGCTCCATCTCCCGGTATCCGAAATCTAGACAAAAAGGTGTTTCGGCGTTTCCCATTTCGTGACTTAGGGACTCCTGTGATGAAGAGTCTCGACTCTTGATTCCTCCAACTCCCGGTTTTCGAACCTCCGATCGATGTGCCTGTTTCGTGTTTTCGGGGTTTCACATTTCGCGATTCCGGGACTCCTGATGATGAAGAGTCTCGACTCTTCCAACTCCCGGTATCCAAAACTGTCCTCCTGCTTTCGGGATTTCGGTGTTTCGCATTTCATGATTCCGGGACTCCTGATGATGAAGAGTCTTGACTCTTCCATCTCCCGGTATCCAAAACTATCCTCCTGCTTTTGGGATTTCGATGTTTCACATTTCACGATTCCGGGGCTCCTGATGATGAAGAGTCTCGACTCTTCCAAGTCCCGGTATCCGAAACTGTCCTCCTTCCTTCAGGATTTTGTAACCTCGCTTTACCTTGCTCTTTAAAGAATGTGCAGTTTCTCCTAGATCCAACGTCGGTCGGACCTCGGGCTCAGATCTGACGTTCATCGAGAATTCTCAATGGGATCCAGAGATCACTGTCGCTTCTCCTCCCGGGCTTACGTTGTCTCTATTTTTCCATATGTTGCATACTCTGATCTTGCCATCAATGACAAACACACCTACCTGTAAACATGCCAACATGTTGTTCTAAGTGTCTTGATATCGAATTCAATTGACATGACCACATGCTTCTCGTAGACAAGTTCATAAGGAGTAAATATAGCAGTATTCCTCAAAGTAGTTAATCCCACAATGCTTCTGGGAGACATTCATCCCAATCCTTATGGTGCTGTATGTTGGGTATGTGTTATATTCTTTGCGGTTTTTGCGTATGTTTTTGGGTGGTTTTTCGGCACATGGTTTTCATCTATGGTTTTCTATTTTCGGTTAAGGAATTAGGGTTATTGACTAATCCAGGTTATTGGATTAGGGTTTTGGATGCTACATGATCCTATATTTACATTTTATTGTAAACAATGTATGATGTGAATGGATATAAAATTTGCTGGTTTTCCTAGTTTTAGTTTCCACGGGAAAAATCTATGTGTAATGTGTGTATTTTCCATTGTATCTTTTTGTACTTTTATTGAAAATATGTTTGTAGTAAATAATTGTACAAGGTTAAAATCTGCATTTGGTATCAGAGAAATTATTTGCTTCACAGGGACGCCTTTGTGGTTAGGGGTTTGGCTCGGGACTGTGATAAGCCTTTTTATAGTGGGAGATTTGTGGTATTGATTCTTCAAGTGAAAAGAAATGGCGAGTAGTTCAAAAATAGAGATTGATAAATTTAATGGGAAAAGTTTTGAGCCGTGGAAACTCAAGATGGAAGATATGTTGGTAGACAGAGATCAATGGATCGCGGTGGATCCAGGTACTACACATAGAAGAACGTCAAAAGATGACTGGAAAAAGTTGGATTGGAAGGCGAAGAGCACAATCCAATTGTGTCTCTCAGATTCAATATTACTGGATGTGTCAGGGGAAGTTATAGCCAAGGAGTTATGGAATTTGTATCATTTTAAGTCCCTGGTAAATAAACTGTTCCTGCGGAAGAAGCTGTATATAGAGTTCCTTGTAGCTTATATAGAGTTCCATGGGAAGAATTTGAAAAAATATTCTTAGATAAATGGATTAGGGATACAAAAATGGAGGAATTGTATAGAATTCAAGATGAATTAAAAAAAGCAAAGGAAGAGATTAAGAAAAAGGGTGAGGATATATCTAAGATATGATCCCTTAATGGATCACTCATTAAGGAGGTTAAGAACTTAAAGCAAGAAAATAATAGTAAATCAAAGTGGGAAAATGATGAGTCAAGGGAATATTTGAAAAATAAATATGAAGAGATATGTAGACTACGAACCCATAATAAAAAACTATTGGATGAGGTCAAGAGATTGAAAGAAGAAAAGAAGAATTGTCAAAATCAAGAAGAAAGAAGGATCTTGGATGAAGAATCTACCAAAAGACTGGAAGATGAAATTTTCATGAAGGTTGAGGAGTCCTTACATATTGATGAGGTAAAATCAGAAATACAAGCCAGAATTGAAGAAGGACGTCAAAATTTGTTAGATGGGATCACATTTCGGCTTCAAAAGGAGAAAGAAGACAAGATTCAATAAGGTCAACATAAGATACTTGAAGAAATTGAAATCCATCTAGAGGATGTACATGCCAAATATGATGGTATTATCTTGAACGGATAGAGTAATAAAAAACCAAGCAAAGATGATCGAGGATTCCAGTGTTGCTGAAAAGAAGATAGATGAAATGCACGTGCAGAGCGAAGGAAGACCATCAAATGTGAAACCATATCGACACCCTCATTACCAAGAAACATTTCAAGGAAGACAAGAAGGACGATATCAACATTATGAAGGAAGAAGATGGAATACTTGTCAATATTCATGGAACAAGGCATCAACAAAATACTCTTCAACAAGCTATTATCAGAGACCAACAACGACTACAAATTGGAGAAGCTTCAACAAAAATACATGGAATCAAAGGAAAGAAAATTACTCAACAACTAGACACAAAGGATTAAGACCAAAAATAATTGATTTTGGATGGATATATTATCAACAATGGAATGAAGAAAGTAGAAACATAAGAAAATCAGATTACTTGGTTTCATCACATGTGAAGCCTTTAAATGCAAAGATTTAAGGACAAATATTTTTGAAGGAGGGTACTATATTATGACCCAAGCGGGACATATATATAGCTAAATGTATATGATATGACCCCACGGGGGGGGGCATATATGGGCCTAAATGTACATGTAATGTGTAAATACATATGGAATAGGGTCGACCCAGTGATAAAGGGGCCTCATGTGCAAGTGTGAATAACTATATATAAGAGATCATGTATTCATTAGTGAGAGGTGAATTGGGAAGTGTGAAAGGTATTCAGTTATTTGGAGGGGGTTCACCTATTCTGTAAGGATTTATTGTGTAACTTATCTATATTGGAGTTGTGCTCCACGCTGACATTCTATACATGGTGTGTACTTATGTTATCTTATGAGATTTTAAGTATTTGGATCATAACAAAACACTATTAGTGATGAGTGTAATAGTTCCATTGTTCCTGATATTGGATCTAAATAAGAAAAAACTCCTACAGTGTTTGGAGCAAAGGTTATGTTGTGGCATCAAAGACTGGGGAATATCATAGAGAAGGGTCTTCGACTACTACACGATAAAGGTATGGTTGAAGGTATGTCTAACTTCTCTCTGGATTTTAATTTCTGTGAACATTGTGTATATGGGAAGCAAAATCGGCTAAGATTCCCCTTTGGTGCAATGAGGGCGGAAGGAATTTTACACTTAGTGCACAGTGATATGTTTGGACTTGTGTCGGTTCCATCATTGGGAAAATATGTGTACTATGTCTCATTTATAGATGAATTCTCAAGGAATAATTAGATATATTTACTTAGGAAGAAATCTAAAGTCTTTGACAGGTTTAAATATTTTAAGGCTCTTGTTGAGAATTAAACAGAGAAAAGAATTAAGGTGGTGAAAATGAATAATGGTGGAGAGTTATGCATGAATGAATTTGAATAATTTTGTAAGAAATGCGATATAGAAAGGAATAATACTACTCCTTATACACCTCAACATAATGGAGTTGCACAAAGGATGAACAAGACATTGATGGAAAAATCAAGGTTCATGCTCAGTGGTGTCGGGTTAGGGCAAGAATTCTAGGAAGAGGGAGTGGGTACTACATGTTACTCGGTCAATTAATCAACGTCATCAACACTGGATGACAAGACTCCACACGAGGTATGGACTGATAAGAAACCCTCTCTCACACATCTCAAGGTATTTGGCTATAAGGCCTATGTTCATGTTCCAAAGGAAAACAAGAGTAAGCTAGATAAGAAGGCTAAAAAGTGTATTTTTTATTGGGTATAAAGATGGTCTCAAAGGTTATAAGATTTTGAACCCAAAAACTAAGAAGGTTGTTTATAACAAGATGTGGTATTTACAGAAATGAAAGTTGTTGTGAAACATGAAGTCCTACCAAGTAAGGAAGAACCAAATAAGAAAGAGTTTAAGTTAAAGGATGATGAATCAAACTCTCAAGAAGAACATGAATCAGAAGAAGAAGATCCTCGTACTCCACTATTAAGGATATTGGTTCGAGAAAAAAGGCTACCGAAAAGGTATACTCCATCTGATTTCTGTTTAAATTTTTCTTTGTCTATTACTAATGATGATCCTAGTACTATTAGGGAGGAAGTGGATTCAAAGGATGGAAAACTCTAGAAAAAGGCCATGGTTGAAGGAATGGCATCCTTGGATAAGAATGAGGCTTGGGATCTAGTGGAGTTTCCAAATAGTAGAAATCCCATTGGAAGAAAATGGGTATTTAAAAAGAAGATGAATGCAGAAGGAAAAGTGGAGAAATACAAAGCTCCCTTAGTAGCAAAGAGTTATTCCCAGGTTGAGGGAATTGATTTTGGTGAGATTTTTTCTCTTGTTTTAAAAGTTAACCTCTATTAGATTTATGTTATCTTTTTCTGTTGCGTTTGATTTTGAAGTAGAACATATGGATGTGAAGACAACATTCCTACATGGGGATATGGAAGAAGAAATCTACATGAAGAAGCCAAAAGAAATTTCTATGAAGGGAAAGAAGGAGCTGGTATGCAAGTTGAAAAAGTCCATGTATGGTTTAAAATAATCACCAAGGATGTTGTATAAAAAATTTCATACTTATATGTTGGGACTTGGATTCACAAGAAGAAAAGAGGATCAATGTGTTTATTTCAAATTAATTGGTGATCATTTTATTTATTTGGTCTTGTATGTGGATGACATGCTACTGATAGGAAACAACAAAGAGATTATCTAGGATGTGAAAATTTAGTTTTCCTCTAAATTTGACATCAAGGATCTTGGTGCTGCAAATTTCATTTTGGGAATGGAAATTAAAAGACATGGGGAAAATAGGAAACTGTGGTTAAATAAGAGAAAAAATGTTGAGACCATATTGCAAAGGTTTAATATGTAGGAATGTAAACCAGTCAGGGACCCTATTCCTATAGGTGTAAAGTTATCGATGGATTAGTGTCCCAAGAAACAGGAAGAGGAGGAGGACATGTCTCGTGTTCCATATGCGAGTGTGGTTGGTAGTTTGATGTATGCAATGGCTTGTACTATACCAGACATTGCACATGTAGTGGGAGTTTTGAGCAAGTATATGTCAAAACAAGGGAAGGAGCACTGGAAAAAAATAAAGAGAGTTTTCAGGTATTTGCGTGGCACTACTAGTTATGGATTGTGCTACACTACTAGTTATGGATTATGCTACCAAGGAAGCCCAGTTTTGGGCAGAGTGTTGGAAGTACATGGCTTTGTGGATGCAAACTAGGCTGTAGATATGGATCATAGAAGATCTACAAGAGGGTATGTGTTTTACTTGTTTGGAGGAGAAAAAGACATTATGTAGTGGCACTTTCAACTATGGAAGCTAAATAAATGACAACCACTCATGCAAGTAAGGAATCAATATGGTTACAGAGATTGTGTTAAGGTATTGGGTTGGTACAACAAGCTGTAAGGATAGATTGTGATAGTCAAAGTGCAATTTTTCTGGCGAATAAACCATCTTATCATTCAAACAAAAAACATATTGATGTTCAATATCACTTTGTGAGAGACATGGTTGAAGAAAAGAAGGTGTTGTTGATGAAGGTGGACACTTTGAAGAATTTTGCAGATTCATTAACAAAATGTGTGAGCACTGAGAATTTCTCTTGGTGTAGAGGATCTATGGGAATTGTTGGCCCGGATTGTTGACTATGTAACCTTGTAACCCCCGGTATGCAAACAAAACAACAAGTGGGAGAATGTTGGGTATGTGTTATATTCGTTGCATGGTTAAAAAAAAATTTGGCGGTTTTTTGCGTCCATTTTTTGGCAGTTTTTCGTCACATGGTTTTCACCGATGGTTTTCTATTCCCGGTTAAGGAATTAAGGTTGTTTACTAATCCATATTATTAGATTAAGGTTTTGGATGCTACGGGATCCTATATGTATATTTTATTGTAAGCAATGTATGATGTGAATTAATATAGAATATGATGGTTTTCCCAATTTGGGTTTCCAGGGGAAAAATCTCTGTGTAATGTGTGTATTTGCCATTGTATCTTTTATGTTCTTTTATTGAAAATATGTTTGCATAAATAATTGTAGAAGGTTAAAATCTACATTGTACAACAGTCTTTGTCAAGATGCCTTTGAGTACTTTTTTGGTTACTTTCACTTGTGCATTTTCCTGTAGGTGATAAGGAGTAGTCATTTGATGCTTGATTTTGAACTGTTACATGATGTTTTTGGTAATATGAGATGCAAAATTGAGGTCCTTGATCAATGAATATTTCTCAAGGGACTCCAAATAAAACAAAAATATATTCATAAAGGAAGTCATATATTGATTGCTTTGCTGCTCTAGTTAAGGCCTTGGACTCAACCCACTTGGTGATGAAATTAGTACATAAAATAATATATTTTTTCTACCTCGATGGAGGGTTGATAGACCCAATGAAGTTGAGAGACCACCTTTCAAATGGTTCTATCAGAACTTGAGGTTGTAGTGGCATTTCATCTGCTCGAACGGGGTATCCCATTTGTTGAAAACTATCATGGCTCTGGACATACTTCTTAGCATCTCGAGAAATGGTAGGCCAATAATATCCAAAGTGGAGCACTTTATTTGCTGTTCGTTTGTTGGAGAAATGTCCTCCACATGATCCATAATGATAGGAATTAAGTATGTCATAAATTTCAGCCTCTATAACACATCGTTGGATAATAAGATCTAGTATTGTGCAAAAGAGGTGACCTTCAATCCACAAATACATGGCACTTTGTCTAACAACTCTTTGACGTTCTTTTGTAGATAAATGTTGTGGAAGCTTCCCACTGAGTGTTAATAGATTAAGAAATATCTGCAAACCACAAAGTGTTAATAGATAAAGCAAACACGTGTTCATTAGGGAAGGTGTCTTCCATGGGGATAACATCCCCTTCGTTTTTGATTTTTGAGAAGAAATTAACAATGAAATTCTCCCTTTCAGGTTTATCGAGGATGGTGATGTCAAATTCTTGTAATAATAATAACCATCGAGTCACCATGCCATTAGTAATGGGTTTGTTCATTAGATATAGGATAACAAAGTGGTCGATGTGGATGAAGATATGATAGCCATTAATGTAGTGGGGAAATTTATTAATTGAGTAGATGACAACCAAATATATATATATATATATATATATATATATATTTTTCTACGATCATATGGTTTTTTTAAGCAGGGGTAAGATTTTTTCTAATGTAGTAGATGGCATATGACTTCCGATATTCCTTTTGACCTAGTACCAATCCAATGGTTGAGTCTAATGCATCAGTGGAGATGTGGAAAGGAAAATACCAATTTGGTCCCCGTAGAATAGGGGTAATGGACAATTTCTCTTTTAGAGTATCAAAGGAATTTTGAAAATTAGTATCCCAAGATAATTCTACAGTCTTAGAAAGCAATTGGAATAATGGTGAGGCGATCTTAGTGAAAATTTCAATGAATCGACGATAGTATCCTACATGTCTAAGAAAATTACATACATGTGTAGCTAGAATTAAGAGTTTACATATGACTTCAATTTTTGTGGGATCTACTCTAATGCCAGTGGGTTATATATGATGCCCTAGAACAATTCCCTCAATAATAAGTTTCGTGTATTTTTCATAGCTAATGGAAATATTGTCTTCTTAGCATCGTATTACAACTTATTCGAGGTTATTCAATGCCTCCTCAAAAGTATTCCCATAGATTGTAAAGTGATCCATGTAGATTTAGAAACAATAACAGATCAAATATGAAAAGATACGAAGGACTGCTCTTTGAAAAGTGGCAGGGGCAATACATAGACTTAAGGGAAACACTCCGTTTGGGGATTTTGATCACAAGGGTGAGAAAAAAGAGACCCCTTTGTTTGCCTTGGTAAGCCAACAAAGCAACACAAAACAATGGTTAATAGGTTAGTGAACCCACAAGCTATAAAGAGGGAAATAAAGCAAGATATGAATAACAAACAATAGAAACTAAACTAAACAAACATTAACAAAGGATGCATTAAATTGAAGACAAAGAGTGGTTACCCAATAGAGATTGATCTTGGGGTCTTATATTGAATCACTTTAGTCTAAAAGTGGTTGAGGCCCAACCAAATTCATAAATGCGTTGTTTCTGCATTCACACGGGTTTCTTCAGAGATAGTCATGCGGGACGTGTAGAGTGCACATTTGATGCATTTCTTACATGCAGAGATGTGCATGCGTTGAATTTGGTGGGAATGCACATAAATTCATGGGTCTTTTATTTAGTTTTGATCATCTTGCTAAAATAGGATTTGTAAATTCTAGAAGTATGTTGTTTCTGTGTTGGATGTTTCTTCATCCGTTGTTTGAGAATTTTTTGGTGATAACGAATGCCCCCTGATGTGTGAGGTTAGGAGCATACATATAGATGAAATGCATCAATTTTTCTTTTGCTAAAATTTCCATAGAAGAGGAGAGTTGTAGCTATCGCTGAGAGGAGTTGTGAGAGCGATCCGTTGGAGGAAAAGGGGATTATGAATGGGACCAATATTCTCCAAAAAATAAGATGAAAATCTATGTACAAACAAGGCATCCATGCCCCACGCTCTTGTTATAAAACCAGAATGTAGTAATGGTAACTGAGAAAGGTTGATTTAGTAGATATCTGTAGTGCCCTTAGGGGCGTAAAAAATAGTGAAGAACTATTTGGATGATGGAATATCCTCTACATCGAGTGACGAATAATTGTGTGAAGTACAAATGACTCAGAGGTATTGATGGCCTATCAGATACATAGGTTTTCTACTGATAACTGCAATGATCATTTACTAAGACCCACTGTAACATGAAACCATGTTGGTGTTGAATATTATGGGGTTCAATGACATCAAAAATAACCAATGACTCTTTTTGTGCCATCCAAGACTACTCATTAATATCAGAATGAGATCCAAGATATTGCCACCTACTTGGATAATAATGTTGACGTTGACAGGTAGAGAGCACGACTGCAAGAAGTGAAGGGCTTCATGAAATATTTTGGATCAACTGGGTAATATCAGGTTTGGATGTGAAGGAAAGTGTCTATAAGATGAAAGTACGATAGAATACGTGGGATTCAACAATAAACATTGGTCGGGGGTGATGGTGGAAAAAACTGTAAAACTTATGCTGGTGTCAGGGGGAAAACCAGAAATGAGGTTAAACTGTGCGTGAGAGGATAAGCCTGCAAATGGATAAAAAGTAGGTCAATATAGGGAGATCGAGGACAAGAGTGTCTGAGATGCTCAGTGTTTGGCCGATGAATGTATGTGTTGGTAGAGATGGAGATGGATGTGAAATGCCCCAACCAAGGGTGACATGGGTTACATTGCTAAGGTAAAAAGACACCATCGGTTGAGATGGACATAAGTGACTATATATACGAAAAATAAAAAAAAACTTTATACAATTACCAAATGAATAAAGAATAATTGGGTTGATTATACACATACAGAAACGGGTGCCCCATTGAATGTTGGTGTGGAATTTTTGAGGTGCAAGTTGATGAAGGTGGAAAGATGGAGGGTAGGGGGCCCATTAGTGGGTTTTTATATAGGGGAAGTGAATGGAGGAGGTGATTGCAGATGGGAATTTGATTTTGTAAGGGGTGGAGGGTTCATGATGATGTGGAGGTGCATCTGATGTAATTGGCAAAGTATGATGTGGGAGTCCATATGGGGAAGGCTAGTAAGATGATGATACAAAAGTATTAGGTTCATGCTCTGATATGTAATGCTACAAGGAATCCCAACCTTAAGGGGGAAAAACAACATAAGTGTAGTATTTGTCAAAGGGGACAATATTATTGGGACAAGTCATGGGGGTGGGAATGCTACCAGATGACAACACTTGTATGCAACAGAGGTGATGGTGCTATAGAGCTAGGTGGGAATGTAAATGTGACTGTTAGAAGGGGACAACTGGGATATGCGACTATTGACATAAGGAGTAATTACATGCTGGTATCGATCATATACTTGAAGGGGTCATGGGAAGGACCATGATTGAAGTGACAATTGGTGCTCATGATAAGTACATGTACATACAAAAACCAAATAGCCAACGTGAAAAATATCTGATGAGAAATAACATATGAAAATTATTTGATGATTAATGGAAAAGAAACATGCATGCCTGTGCCCGGGGTGCAAAAATAGCTTCCCGGGGATTTGTGATGAAATGGAGAACATAGGATGGCAATGTGTAGATGGGGTATCATTAGTAGCCACCAATGTGGTGAATGGGGATAGGTCCACTTCACTAGACGAAATACACCATATGTCCAAACATGTGCTTGGATCGTGAGTAATGGGAGGAGGTAAAATGTCAGGAACATGACTTACTAATGAATTATGTGGGTTTGGTGGTAAACCTTTTGATAGTTGTGGAATGGGTATGGCCAGAGGGGTCAAAGGAAGAAGGTTGGGCCATGAAGGTGGTAATATGTGATTTCCTGGAGGGGGAATTTCCAAGGCCTGGTCCAATGGAGGTTGAGCATGTGTTGCAATGGCTATAATGGAAGTCCTATGGTACACCCATCCTTCAATGATAAGTGGACACATATACGTGTATGAATCTATCCGGTAACATAATGCACATGGGCGTCACAAGCATTCATTTACTGATGTAGAGACACAATAAATGGCCTCAAATCTAGTAGCATTGGGGTTTTATTGAGAGGTATCTGAAAGTGGTGCTTGTCTCACCACTGTTAGAGTCTCCCGGAAGCGAGGGAGAGTCGGGCAGTGGTGTGTATAATGATCATATTTTGAGCATATGGTGCATGCATAGATTGTATGTAAGCCCTTCTTCTTCATGGAAGAGGATTCAGATGGGGTAGGTGCCACTGCGGGGGTAGGGAGTAACGGTGTTGATTTGGGAAGCTGAATTAGATGGTGTAATTTAGGCAATGCAAGGAAAAGGTTGGTCAGGTTTTTGACCATTCTACATAACATGCATGGTGGTCAGGTTGCCCCTTTGTTAGTATTAGTTGGTGCAACTATGTGACTAGTAGAAAGATTTTGGTTTTGGACGATGGGAGAGGTAGGTCCAACAGTGGGTTAGACTAGGAGAGATGGTACTGGTACCATAGTTGGTGGCTCGAGATACCAAATGAGGATGGTGATCACCATATTTGGTAAGGTGAGAGTAGCGACGACTTGGTAGGTTGATACACTAGGTAGTGGATAAAAGAAGGAAATTTGGGTTAGGGCTTGAGGGACTGTTTTCCAAATGTGTGGTAAGGAACCTGACATCTGCTCATGACCTAGTTGTGATGCTGAGTTGTCTGAAATGATTGGGGTAGCATGCTCATCGAGGGGAGGCACATCTAGAATTTCTACGCCATCCAAGGTAACAACACACACTTGTGCGAACCCGACAGGTAGGGTAATGGGAGGATATCCTTGGTATGAATCCATGAGGGAGGGGTCTTGAAAGATCCATGGTTTGATGTCGACAAAATATGAGATGTTAGAACTATACCATATGAGGGGTAGTACATTATTAATGTTGTCAGAATGATTGGGCTTGTAGTGTGTTAACTGGTCAATGATGACTATCTTCCCATTATGGGGGAAGAGCAGGGTGTATAAAATAGATGATGCAACTACCTTCATGGCATACATGTAGCTATATATGAAGAGGATGTTTTAAACTAGTGCGACATCGATGAATTCGATGTCGATGATAACGGTTTTACCTCAAATTTCTATGAGAAAATTTTGGTAGAGGCCTTCTAGTTGGGATGGGAAACCATCGTATGCTCAAAGAGTAATGGTTGATGGGACGAGTTCAGGGGAACTGAGTTTTTTCCATACATATTTGGACATGATACATGTGGATTCCCCTTCATCGATGATGCATCGATGGATTGGGCAGTTGCAAATTTTGACTAGAATTTGGAAAGCCACCAATGATGGTAAACATGGTTGATTGTTATCTAAGTCAAAGGTGATTAGATGGGTATTTGCTGGGTCAAATACCCCCAAAGTTGAGAGAAAGATTTTACTTTGGGATGGACAAGTTTGGAAGACCTCCAAGACAGACATGGTTATAGGCGATTGCACCAATTCATCAAGAAGATTGTACGAGTGTTCTTCCCTAGCATGGGAGTTTTTTACATTCTTGAGCAATGGTATGTGAAGAAATCTAGTGGTGGTGTCAGTGTTGGGACAAGGAATTATCAATTGTTTCCCTACTAGTATTGGGGGAGAATCTGACTTGGTTAGATTTGAGTCAAGAGGCATGCCATATTGACAAATGTGTGTTTGAAGTAGGATTTCCTCTTCAATGGTGAGGAGGATTAGCTGATCTACGACATTTACGGATTGAGGTGACCCCGAGTTATGATGTTGTCCCATATGTGGTGGGGTGGTGTTATTGCTTGTTGGGTGTTAACAACTCCCTGATGGGGGATCAATTTTTGGAGAACTTGATGCAGGAGCATTGCCATCAACATTCAATAAGGCTGATTGGAGGACAACTCAACATCCAACTCATGCATTCAAAGTGTTTTGGATTCCAAGGAGAGTGCGTCAATTTAATGTTTTGAAAGTATTGTGAATAAAAGCTCATAAGATTTTGAGGCAAGAGCCATTGTAAACAATCAAGGAGATTGTAATTTCTTTGATGCTTAAAGGATTGCACAAATATCGAGCATCAACTTATATCTATATTATAAATACTCATTTATTTGTAATAAGCTTAGTGATATAATTCTTTAATTGAAAGCACTAGAGTAGTCGGTAGGAAGGCTCAAGAATCCCCTCCATGTATAAATGTATGTAATCTATGTTCAAAAGAGGATGTTGAAAGGTGTTGAGGAAAGTTTGTAAGAGAGTTGTAAAGAAGAAGTTGAGAGTTGCAAAAACCTGTGTAAATATTTTCTGAATGAATATAATAGAAGAGATTTGCTTCCAAATGTCTGAGTTTACTTATCTCTGAGTTAATTTGGGTAATGTTATGTTATCTATGTTTTTCTGTGTTTTATATGCTTGTGTATTTCATGGTTGAATGAATGAAACTTTGACATTCTGCAAGTTTTAATTGTTTCTCTTCTGAAATCCTAGTGCAAGGAGTGAACAAGTGCCATGCAAGGAGTGCGAAGGAAGAGTCATTTTCAGACTCATTTTCTCAGGAGAGATAGTGTGAAACTTCGAAGAGTGAGTGCAAGGAGTGCACACATACTCAATGGAGTACAAAAGCTCGAGGAGACCCTTGCAAGGTGTGCATAGGACCAACACTTAGTCAAGTGTTGAAATATTCCCAAGGAGGACGAGAGCAAGGAGTGCACATGAGGATTTTCCATAAATATTCAAGCCTTAATTTTTTCAAGGAGAGAAGTGCAAGGCGTGCGTCAGAGGTTTGAATCACTTAGAGTGATAAAGCTCAAGAGAAATAGTGGGAAAAATTACTTGGAGGAATGATTCACTTTGTTGGGAGGACGAGCGGACGAGATCCATTCGGGAGGAGCCAAAGTCTTTCACAATCGTTGGATTTGGAGAAGAAGCGCATGTGTTAAACACTTGAAGTCCTTCAGACTTTGTGAGCTCGATGATTTTTTTGTGTTCATCGTAAAGGAGGTGGATTATCCGAAGTCCCGGAGCCCAAAGTTAATCTGTGTCGTTGGTAGTAGAGGGACATGTGTATAAAGATCAATGATTATCTAGAAGTTCGGTTATTCAACGAAATTGAAGTGTAATTGCAAGAGCGTGCAAGTTTCCCAAAGCTCCAAATTTTAGAGCAAATCCTGGCTATTGGCGCCAATTTCTCATGGCGACAGATCAAGCGTGGTTTGGAGTTCGATACTCCGAAATATCTGGGGTGTGTTGCATTTTGGATCGAGAACTCCTGAAGCCCTGAAGGCCGGAGTAGATCTCGACCGTCGGTTGAGAGGGACACATGGATCATGGACCCAACCCTTTTCCAGTTCGAAGTTTGGAAAGTTTGGAAGTTGCTGTAGTCAAAGCTTCCGAAGCCCAAAGCTCCGAATCTGTAAAATGCTGAGTAGTTTTCCAGTTTAGTGTTTGGGTGATTCACCTTGTTGTTGGGTCAGGACTCCTGAAGCTCGGAGTCCCAAAATCCCTGTGTACCATAGATCCATGGCTAGGATTGGAGACCATTGATCTCTTATTTCATTCAGTTGTTCTCTAGCTTGGAATTCATAAGGATTCTTGTGTGTTTCTATTGGAACTTTTGAAGCCCGGAGCTTCGAAGTCTCGAATTTCCCCGCTTGTTGAAAGTTAACCCACGGTTTTGGCCTGAGGTCATGTGGAAGACTCCGTTGTAGTGAAGGGACCCTCGTGAACATAGATTTGCACATGGGGAAAAGGGGAAAGGCCCATGGTAAAGAATTTCGAGGGCTCATCAAGGTCCCGATAGCTGATTCGGCTCCTTAGTGTGAATGATCCTTAGACCAGGATGTCATGTGAACCCTTGGTATCAGTGCCAGAATTAAGCTCTTTATGAAAGAAAACTTGGAACCATGCCGCCAAGGAGACATAGAGAGAGACTAGTAGTGAATGCAGCCATGGGAGAGGAAATGAGACAAATCTGAGCAAGGTTGGATTCCATGTAAACAACATAGAGAAGAGCACCCAAAGCTGGTGACATCAGTGAAGAAAAAAGTTAAGATGTTGAAGCGGAGGAAGTTGTAGGAGAAAAAGCATCAGATGAGCGATTGTTGAGGGTTGTTGTCAAGCTGGGAACTAGAGAAAAAATAGAAGTCCCAATGTATGAAGGAAATTTTAATGTGGAATAATTGCTTGATTGGATAAGTTCTTTAAACAAGTACTTTGACTATGAGGAGATTGATGATGAGAAGAAGGTGAAGCATGCGGTGACCAGATTGAAGGGAGATGCAGTGATTCAGATTATATGAGCAGAATGAAATGAATACATATAATTATCAAAATATGCTTAACACATAATAACAAATATACAATAAAACTGGTTTCTATTCAATAAGGAAATAAGCTGAAACTGTAAAATACAGCGGAACACAAGCTTGCTAGAATGGTGTCGGCTTATCTCTGAGAAGAGATGCGACGGTTGCACTCATTCGCCAGAAGATGATTAGAATGAGGCTCTTAAGGCCTTTTTACAATAAACAAGAATGTCAAAAACCCTATACATCCAAAAACCTAACCCTAGGAGATGAGACACCAAAAGTCACGTGGGCCCCGTTTGGGTAAGTTAGTACATCAACTTCTCGGGGTCGTAACTTTTGCATATGATCTCCATTTTAGGCACACGATATCCTATTGGAAAGGTTTATCTGAGGAATACACATGTTTCCTATGGAGAACCTTACACATTTGGACTGTGGCGAGCCCTAAAAACGTTGTTTAGGGCCTCAAAATGGCTCCAAAATTCAGGGACCCAAAAACTAGGAAAAAACTGTTGAACTGGAAAATTGCCAAAATGAGCCAGTTGGAATAGGTGGAAGGTTACCGACATCCATATAGATCATGTAGCGTTATGGTGGGATGAATTGCAAGTTGAAAAAAGGTGCAAAGGTAAGTATACAATAAAAAATTGGGATATGATGGTAGCTAAATCGAAGGCTAAGTTCATACCCAAGGATTATCAGATAAATTTATTTAGGAAGTTACAAAATCTGATATAGAAAGGTTTGTCAATGAAAGAGTACACCGAAGAGTTTTACAAGCTAAACATAAGAGCAGGACATAGGAAGAATGAGGAAGAGAAAGTTTCTAGGTACATTAATGGCCTGAGATATGAAATCCAGGATGGGATTAACATGATAACAATGAGAACTATGGAAGATGCTTATCGGGTAGCCGTGAAGGTAGAAGAAAAGTTGGCAAGGAAGTAGAGTCAACGAAACAAAGGAAAGAGTCCTAATAGAGGAAGAGGAACCATTAGAGAAAAGTTCTAGAAGCACAAAGTAGAAGCTGGAAGATATCACAATTAGACAGAGAGAGGAGTAATTTCTAGGGGAGGACACTATGGAGGAAGAAACTCTTTTCCCAGAGGAAGAGGAGGAGAAGTGAAGTGTTATGCCTATGGAAAAAAAGGTACATGTATTGGGAATGTCTCGAGAAGAAAAATGCAGGAGCTAGAGAAGCTCACATTTCTAAAGCACAAAAGAGGAATGTGGAGACTGAGATGAAGGTAGAAGCAACAGAAGAAGGAAGATCACTCATGATGAGGAAAGTTCTCGTAAATCTAGAGAAAGAAGCACGAGAACTAGTCCAGAGGAACAATTTGTTCAAAACTGATTGCAAGGCTAGAGATAGGGTATGCAAGGTGATCATAGACAGTGGAAGTACTGATAACTTGGTATCCATGAAGACAGTGGAAAAGTTGAAGTTGGAGACGACTGCACATACGAATCCGTACAAGGTGTCGTGGTTGCAGAAAAGACATCAAGTCATGGTGAGATGACAATGTAAGGTTGAGTTTAAAATAGGTGGTTATAGAGATGAAGTTTTATATGATGTCCAACCTATGGACATTTTTCATGTTCTATTGGGAAGGCCGTGGAAATATGACAGGAATGTCATACATGATGGGAGGAAGAATACTTATACCCTTAAGAAAAATGGGTGTAAGCATTTGTTGTTGCCAATAGAAGATAAATGAGTAAAAGAGGAAGCTATTCGTAGTATACTTCTCATGAGTGGGAAGGAACTCTTAAAATAAGTCAAGAAGGAACATGAAATGCAGTTTGTTTTTGTTGGTAAGCCGAGAGTCATACTTACAAGCACTTCTATGAATGATTTTCCTGTGAAAGTACAAGAGTTATTAGATGAGTTTGTTTAAATTGTGGTGGATGAGTTACCTCACTCTTTACCACCCATCATGAGTATCAGTCACCATATTGACCTTATTCTGGGAGAAATTTTTCCGAATAAAGAAGCATACATATTAACTCCTCGAGAGAATGAAGAGGTCAATAATCAAGTCCAAGAGTTGTTGGATAAAGGTTTGATCAGGGAAAGTTTCAGCCCATGTGTTGTACGGATTGTTTTGAGTCCGAAGAAGGATGGAGGTTGGAGAATGTGCACAGATTCTAGAGCCATCAACAAGATAACCACCAGGTATAGATTTTGTTTACCCATAATAGATAATTTAATGGTTTGCTTGAGTGGAGCTAGTTATTTTTCCAAGATAGACTTGAAGAGTGGCTATCATCAGATCAGAATGAGAGAGGGAGATGAATGGAAGACAACATTCAATACAAATGAAGGATTGTATGAGTGGCTTGTTATTCCATTTGGCTTAACAAATTCCCCAAGCATGTTTATGAGGTTGATGAATTAAACACTCAAATATTTTATTGGTAAATTTGTGATTGTTTATTTAGATGACTTTCTACTTTTTAGTAAGACTGAAGAGGAGCATTTCAAACACTTGAAGATGGTGTTGAGGAGGTTACAACAGGAGAAGATGTTAGTGAATTTGAATAAGTGTTCTTTAATGAAAACAAAACTTGTATATTTGGGGTTCGTAATATATTCAAATGAATTGAAGATGGATCCAGAGAAGGTGAGGGAAATAAGAGATTGGCCTTCTCCAAGAAGCGTGTTTGAAGTAAGAAGTTTTCATGGGTTAGCAAGTTTTTACCCGAAATTCATTTTGAATTTCAACAGTGTTTGTGCACCCATAATGGACACCATAAAGAAGGAACATAGATATTTTAATTAGAAATAAGAGGTTGAGAAGGGATTTAGAGTGTTAAAAGCAAAGATAACAGAACAACCTATTTTAGTTTTGCCATATTTTAAGAAGACTTTTCAGGTTAAATGTGATGCTAGTGGGGTGGCCATTGTCTAGTTGCTTATTTCAATGAGAAGCTGAACGATGTTAAGAGGAATTATTCAACATATGACAAGGAATTTTATGTTGTAACAGAAACCTTCAAAAAATGGAGGCATTATCTTATCTCGAAGGAGTTTGTTTTGTATACTGATAATTAGGCTTTGCAGTTTATAACCATACAAGAGAAATTGAACTAGAGACATGCCAAATGGGTAGAATTCATGTAGAATTTTACTTTTGTTATTAAGCATATTAGTCGAAGCGCTAACAAAGTTGCATATTCTTTGAGCAGGAGATGTTTGTGTTAGAATATAATGGATGTGCTCGTTTAACCATAGACAATATAGCAATATTGTCACCCAACCATAGGCCGAAGCCACCCCAGAGCACCTTAACCTTGACAGAGAATCATTCCAGAAGCAAACCCTAGGCTGGATAGCCAAACAAAGGTGGCGCACCTTTCTCCAAGGATAGTGCACCAAGCAAGAGTAACAAGAGCTGACTAGAGAGTCCAAACCACAACCAAGAGAGAGTCCAAGCTAAAACCAAAATTTGTTAGTTGCAACAGTTGCAACAACAAATCTCCTCTAAACTTGCGCACAAACTGGCCAAATGTAGTGTGCACAAGTGCTACTTTTGCAGTTCTGAGAATACTGGCAAGAATGAAGCCTGTATTTATACTAATTCTGGAAAACTGCCCGGGCCGACTTCTCATTCTGGGTACTAATTCTTTAGTATATAATATTTAATTTAGCTAATACAAGGAGGCTAATAACCTAATACAAGTCATTCTCTTGAGCTTATTTGTCTTCTAAGGTTATTAACCAATCAATTATGGTTTCTTCTTGCTTTGCAAAATATTCTATTCTCGTCAGGTTTACACGTGGAGGTAAATACCTCCTGCAACGACCATAATATAAACACTCTCTCCTAGCTAGGGAGGTATTGAAGGTAATGGTCTTAAGCACAAACATACCATTCACCTGGTAGCATCAACATAGTCGTATATATTATCTCATGATTAGATCATGAGCACCATCATCACTATCAGTGTCATCAACTGCATCATCTCTCAAAACCATACTCCATCTGAGTAATCAGACATGATGCTAGATAAGTCACTCACTCCACAGAGTGACACAAGAACCATTCTTCTAATCCAGACATATGTCCTAGGAGAATAAATGTCTTGGACCATTTTCTTGTCTAGGGAATCTCTGTCCATTGATCATTCATCTAGCTGATAATCATTTCCAACACTATTGATAGTCTTCAAGGAAATCAGAACAATGTCATTCAATAGAACACAACTGCGTCTATCCATAGTGGTACACAACTACAATCCAGTGGTACACTACCACACCAAGTAGCACATAGATACTTGATCAACGACATATAGTCACAATCAGTGGAACGCATCCACCATAGTAACATACATCTAATGTACAGAGACATATAGTCTCCATAAAAATCATATCATCTGATATCAACCTGCATAGAAAAACATTCTTATGATATAAACTGAATCATCTGGGCCATTCTTCCACTCACATTTGTGAGATCTGGAAGAGCATATTCCCTCAGAAGGTAAAACATCAACGATGAGCTATCTAGACTATTATTCTCAAGCAAGGAAGAATAACTGTCCCAATTTCTCAGCCTGGACCATTCACCTATCTGGGCCATTCCTCTGTCAGTAAACAAAGTGCAACTTGGAGAGAATGAGTTTGCCCTGGGGAATGCCTGTCCCTGATTGCTGAACCTAGACCATTCACCTATCTGGGCTATTCCTCCAGCACTAAACAAAGTGAAACCTGGAGAGAATGAATCTACCCTAGGGAATGACTGTCCAGACCATTTCCTAAGGAAATGACTGTCTTGCACCAACCTCCAAAATGGACCATTCTTTGAAACTGCTCACAACTGTGAGCTTCGAAAGAACGACTGTTTGACGAGGCAGACCAGTCTTCTTGACCACTACTAAGAGTGACCGTAAAGAAGAGAGACTCTCCTAGACCATTCCCCCACACTGGCCACAAGGGGAATCACTGTCCATGGTACATCAACAATCCATCGAACCATTTTCTTTACGAAAATGATCGTTCGATTTGGATGATTTTCCGAACTGGAAAATGCCTGACCGTCAGAAATCTCAAACCACTTTCCGAACTGGAAAGGAACTGCTCAACCTGGACCATTTTTTGAACTGAAAAATGACTATCCATAAATCAATAACACGTCAGTTCTCCCTCCCAACTTGGGAGTCATCTCTTCCCTTTTCCAATAAGGGAGTCGTCTCCACGAGATCCAGCTTGAGTACACAAAATCTTTCATCTTGGACATAGGCTTTACCAAAATATCTGCTTATCTTCTCATCTGTGGAGATATATATTGGAGAACCACTTTCTCTTTTCAGGACTTCATCACAGAGAATGTAATGATTGATCTCAATGTACTTCAGTCTTTCTAGAACACTAGTTTTCTGAAGGCTTCATATAGCTCTGATCAATATAGTATATCATTGTTGGATTCATATTTTGTTTCCTGCTAGCTCATAACATTGTGGCAATGGTCAAACCAGAACATATGCAAGTGGTACTTCTTCTTCCATCATGAGAGTTTGTCATGGATTAGAAATCCATCATCCCGAGCTTCTGAGTAACCATTCTAATACAATATCCGTGTTATAGAAATTTTTCACCACGCTTTTGCTGTGCATTAGAGGTTCTTTACCAAGTTGTCTTATTTCATCTACATACAAGGGTCTCTTTCTGGTATACCTCAAAACCTTGAGGTTGCTCTACATACGCTTCTTTGTTCAATTACTCCAGAGAACAGTCTTTGCATTCATCTGATGTAAACTCCAACCCATGGATATTGCGGACGATGTAATGGATCATGTAGAGGTATGTTTGGTTTACTGGAACAAACAATCATCATAGTCTTCTCCCTCTGTCTAGGAGAACCTCTAGTTATGGATCTCACAATGCTTACATTCATAAGTCTTCCATACACTGTTCTTCATCACAACTTTCAGTTCCTCTACTTGATTGCTTTTAGTGAGTTCATATCATGCTGGTAGTCTTGTGATTCTCGATACAATGACTGGTTGTTTTGGATTTTCTTTCTTTCTTGGAATCTTCATGTTCTTCTTTATGATTATCTTTAGCTCTTGGGTCCATGGAGTTCTCTATGGATTCCATTCCCTGAAGATTCCAACTTATTTATTTCATCATAGGATCATGGACGTGGATGGACAACCAGGGATACTTTAAGGCTTATTCTCGAGGAAGGCTTCTTCTAAAGTCATACTGAACACATGCTACTTTTCATGGTTGCTACCATGGATAAATACTTCATCATATTCAATGGATCATATAATTTAGGTTTAGCTCCCTTCTCATCCTTGCTTCATGCATGAATGCATGCTCTTCTTTTGGAAATATATAATCGACTCCCTCCATCTAGGAGAGTCCATGCTTCCGTCTGCATCCTTATTTCCTTCTGCAAGGTGTCATAAGTCCTTTTCTAATTTCCTCTTGATTGCTGACTTCTTTTTGTTTTTACTTCTTCTAGGTTTCTTTAAGTTTGATTCTGATTTCGGCTTATCTTGCAGTTGTTATTTATGTAATAACTTCCACATGAATTGTTACCAGGGGTTGTTGATGTACTTCATCCTTTCACGTGTATTGTCTGACTTGTAGTCATAGTGATAGCAATCCTTATCTCGTTGTTCTTCCATAGGTATAGTTTCTCTTGGAACATATTATCTTTTAGAAAATAGATATGCAAGATATGTACAAAAACTATGTAAACATGGTATGTTCATAAACTATGAAGAGTATTGTTACCTTGTCTTAGAAGAAGAAGTCCGTTTTATCCTGCTTGGTCTTCTATGAGGGTTCCCTTTCTTCGGAAATTGATGCTTTGTGTGTTTCCTTCCTTTTATTTAGCCCGGGACAATGATTCTTGTAGTGACCATAATTTCGACAATTGAAGCATTGTAATTTTGACATATCCTTCTCTTGATTTGGTTTCTTCCTAGAGCCAAACTTCTTTTTATTCTTGAAATTCTTGAACTTTGTTGTGAAGGCTTGATCATCGTATTTATTTTGGGGTTTCTCTTTTGCACTGATCCTTGATTCTTCTTGTGCAAAACAAGTCCAAAGTTCTTCAAATGTGGGATACTCCTTCCCCTTGTTCATGCTTGCGACGAATGCATCCCATGTCTTGGGAAGACCATTGAGTACTATATTTACCAGCTCCTTTTCTGAAATGATCTCTTCAATAGCTTGTAGTTGATCTCTCAACTGAGATATTCTCACAAGGTATGATGTTATATTTTCATCATCATTCATTTGCATGTCACAGAGCTCATTCTTCTGACTCATTACCTGTCCAATGTTTCTGACTGAGAAGAGGTTTATTAGGGCATCATACATATTCTTACACGAATGAAGATGGGAGATGTAGGGTATCAAGTGGTCTTTTATAGAATCTACTATGATACTCATGGAATTGATGTCATTGTCTTTGAACTTCTCCATAACTACAACATTCTAATGTTCCTTCTCTTTTCCTTCTTCAAACTCTGGTTCCAAAAACTTTCCTTTTACGATATCCAACACTTTGTTCTTGGAAAGGATGAGATCAATCCTTGTCTTCCATGCTCTAAAGTTAGAAGCCCCTTCTAACTTGTTTTCTGACTTCATAGAGTAAGTCATGGCTGCTTTGACTTGGTCAACCCTAGATTTGACCAAAAACTCAAACTTGATGTCTTAGCTTGCTGAGAGTACCATGAGATGCGCTAGGCTAGGGCGCACTAGTCTATTCATAAATTAGGTCAATCCCTTCACTTAAGGTGCCTGAACGAGAGGGTTAGGGTTTCGTTGTTGCAACAAAAACTAGCTGCAACAATAACTGCAACTGAGCAAATCTTCCCAATCTATCTTCTAGCGGTTAGACTGTCCAAAGATAGTGTGGGCCCATAACCTGTTAAAATATAATGGATGTGCTCATTTAGACATAGACAATATAGCAATATTTTCACCCAACCATAGGTTGAAGCCACCCCTGAGCACCTTAACCTTGACAAAGAATCATTCCGAAAGAAAACCCTAGGCTGGATAGCCAAACAAAGATGACACACCTTTATCTAAGGATAACGCACCAAGCAAGAGTAACAAGAGCTGATCACAGAGTCCAAACCATAACCAAAAGAGAGTCCAAGACAAAACCAAAATCTGCTAGTTGCAGCAGCTGTAACAACAACTCTCCTCTAAACTTGCACACAAACTGGCCAACTGCAGTGCACAAAAGTGTTGTTTCTACAATTCTGAGAATACTAGCCAGAATGAAGACTGGCCTCCTGTATTTATACTAATTCTGGCAAACTGCCTGGGCCGACTTCTCATTCTGGGTACTAATTCTTTAGTATATAATATTTCCTTTAGCTGACTTCTTCTCTTGGAGGCTAATAACCTAATACAAGTCATTCTCTTGAGCTGTCTTGTCTTCTAGGGTTATAATCAATTAATTAGGGTTTCTTCTTGCTTCCCGAAATATTCTATTCTCGTCAGGTTTACATGTGGAGGTAAATACCTTCCGCAACTACCATAATATCAACAATTTGATCTTGCAGGAATTCCAAGTGGAGACCTTGGGATTTGAACACCTCAAGGAGATGTATCAAGAAGACCCGAATTTTAAGGAAGCTTATGAAGCATGTGAGAACCCTTTGATATGAGGCAGAAATCAATGGATGGAGTATCTAATCCAAGACAAACTGTTATTCAAGGGAAGTCAGTTGTGTGTCCCGAAATGCTTAATGAGGGATAACTTGCTAAAGGAGAAACACAACGGAGGATTGGCAGGACACTTTGGCCATGATAAAACATATGCACAGTTGAGTTCTTCATACTATTGGCCAGGCATGAGGTCTGATGTGAAGAAATTCATGGACAAATGAAAAATCTACCAATATGAAAAAGGAAAGAAGTTAAACACTGGATTGTATCAACCATTTCCTATTCCAGACAGGTCGTGGGATGTTATATGTATGGATTTTTTTTTTCGGGATTACCAAGAACCCAGAGGGGAAGTGATTCAATATTTGTGGTGGTTGACAAATTTTCAAAGATGGAACATTTCATACAATGCCAGAAAACCAGTGATGCTACCCACATAGAAAATTTGTTTTTCAAGGAGATTGTGGGATTGCATGGGTTTCCCAGAAGTATAGTCTCAGAAAGAGATACTAAATTTGCGGGACACTTTTGGAGGAATTTGTGGAAGACGCTGGGGACAATTTTGTCTTTCAGTTCAACATATCATCCTCAGACAGACGAATAGATTGAGGTAGTGAATCAAAGTTTAGGGAATATGTTAAGGAATTTGGTCACTGAACATAATAGCCAATGGGATCAAAACCTGCCCCAAGCAGAGTTTGCATATAATGACTCACCGAATAGGAGCACTGGTAAGAGACCATTCCATATAGTATATGGGATGCATCCGAGAGGAATTTCAGAGTTAATATATTTGGGATGAGATGAGTTCTGAAGTGCAGGAGTAGAGGATTTTGTTGTAGAGATGCAAAAGTTGCATGATCAAATCAAGGGACAACTATAGGATATAAACCAAAGATAAAAGAGCTGAATAGACCAGAAAAGAAGAGAGGTAAATTTTGAAATTGGATATCAATTCTTAGCACATCTGAGGAAGGAAATATTTTCTAAAGGGAAATATAACAAGATGAATATGAAAAAGATAGGACCTTGTAAGATCCTTAGAAAATTCTCTACAAATGCTTATGAGATTAAATTGCCAGAGGACATTGGAATATCACCAATATTCAATGTAGCAGACTTATACCCTTACAGAATGGATGATACATAAGGGACAAATGGTTAGGAGGATATTCAATGGAAGAAATAGATGCCCATAGCTGAGAAACCACAAATATAGAATATTTTAGATAAGAGGATTGCTAAGAAGACCAAGAGAAAAGTTTATTATGAGTATCTGGTTAAGTGGAAAGATCATCCAACATAATATGCCAATTGTATAACTGAAATTGATATACAGAAGCATGGAAAGAGAGTGGAAGAGCTCGTGGAAAGGAGTCCATGAATATTTTTTGTCCATAGGAGTATGATGCAGGAGCATCGCCATCAACATTTAATAAGGTCAAGTGGAGGACAACTCAACATCCAACGCGCACATTCAAAGTGTTTTGGATTCCAAGGAGAGCACATTACTTTACTATTTTGAAAGTATTATAATTAAAAACCTATAAAATTTTGAGGCAAGAGCCATTGTAAACAATGCATGAGATTGTAATTTCTTTAATGCCTAAAGTATTGTACAAATATCGAGCATCAACTCATATCTATATTGTAAATGCTCAGTTATTTGTAATAAGCTTAGTGATAGAATTCTTTAATTATGATGTGAAATCACTAGAGTAGTCGGTAGGAAGGCTTGAGACACCACTCCATGTATAAATGTATGTAATCTATGCCCAAAAAAGGCCGTTGAAAGGTGTTGAGGAAAGTTTGTAAGAGAGTTGTAGAGAAGAAGTTGAGAGATGCAAGAACCTGTGTAAATATTTTATGAATGAATATAATAGAGGAGATTTGCTTCCAAATGTTTGAGTTTACTTATCTCTGAGTTAATTTGGGTAATGTTATGTTATCTGTGTTTTTCTATGTTTTATATGCATGTGTGTATTTCATGGTTGAATGAATGAACCTCTGATGTTCTACAAGTTTCAATTGTTTCTCTTCTGAAACCCTGGTGCAAGGAGTGCATAGGTGCCATGCAAGGAGTGCGAAGGCAGAGTTGTTCTCAAACTCATTTTCTTAGGGGAGATAGTGTGAAACTTCAAAGAGTGAGTGAAAGGAGTGCATGCATACTCAGTGGAGTATAAAATATCGAGGAGACCCTTGTAAGGTGTGCATAGGGCCAACACTTAGTCAAGTGTTGAAAGATTCCCAAGGAGGGCGAGCACAAAGAGTGCACAGGAGGATTTTCCATATTCAAGCATTAAGTTTTTCAAGGAGAGAAGCGTAAGACATGCATAAGAGGTTCAAATCAATTAGAGTGATAAAGCTCAAGATAAATAGTGGGAAAAATTCCTTGGAGGAAGTCTTGAATTTTTTGGGAGGACGAGCAAACAAGATCTATTCGGGAGGAGCCAAAGTCTTTCACGATCGTTGGATCTGGAGAAGAAGCGCGGGTGTTAACCCCTTGAAGTCCTTCAGACTTCGCGATTTCGACGATTTTTGTGTGTTCGTCGTAAAGGACATGAATTCTTTGAATTCCCAGAGCTCAAAGTTAATCTAGGCCATTGGTAGTAGAGGGACATGTGTCTGCAGATCAATGGTTATCTGGAAGTCCGATTATTTAGTGAAATTTAAGTGTAATCGCAAGGGCGTGCAAATTTCTCGGAGATCCGAAGGCTGTAGCAAATCCTGGCTGTTGGCGCCAGGTGCACATGGAGATAGATCGAGTGTGGTTTGGAGTTCGACGCTCTGAAAGATCTGGGGTGTGTTGTGCTTTGGATCGAGAACTCCCAAAGCCCCAAAGGATGGATTAGATATTGACCGTTGGTTGAGAGGGACATGTGGATTGTGGATCCAACCCTTTGCCAGTTCAATGTTAGGAAAGTTTGGAAGTTGCTGAAGTCAAAGCTTTTGAAGCTTGAAGCTACGAAGCTATAGAACGTGGAGTAGTTCTCCAGTTTGACATTCGGGTGATTCACATTGTTGTTAGGTCAGGACTCCCAAATCCTGGAGTCCCAAAATCCTTGTGTACCGTAGATTCGTGGTGCAGATTGGAGACCGCTGATCTCTTCTTCCATTCGACTGTTTTCTAGCTCGACATTCAAAATGATTGCTGTGTATTGCTATTGGAACTTCTAAATCCTGGAGCTCCGAAGTCTCGAATTTCCTCGCATGTGTTAATTTTTTAATTAAAATAAAGTACCAAGGCAAGTGTTTCTCTTCCCTAGGCGCCTAAGGGGGAGAAAGTGCCGAATGTGGGTCCTAGTCATTTAATTTGTGAGATGCAAATTAAAAGGTGACTTTATGATTAAAGAGAGGGTGAGTGAAGAGACACCAAATCTCAGCCACCCATCTAATCTAATCTCAACCATTAGATTAGAAAACTCCTCACCTTCCCTCATGAGGTCGACTAAGGCAAGTGGGCGCACCCATTCTTGGGTAGTTCGAGCATTCTTGTTGAGAGAACAAGAGAGAGAAAGAGAAGGGACCTTTGGTGAGATGCCAAGGTCGGATCTTTGGTG
>ML778913.1:257266-276012 GCA_009831015.1 Picea engelmannii | reverse complement strand
TGAGTATATGCTGAAACAGTGCTGAGTATATGCTGAAACAGTGCTGAGATATATGCTGAAACAGTGCTGAGTATATGTTGAAACACCGTTGTGACATATGCTGAAATAGTGCTAAGACATATGCTGAAACAGTGCTGAAACTGGAGTTTCGGCATTTAACTTTGGCAGAAAAATCAGTGAGACTGAAACTGGGTGGGATCTGGAAAATTTATAACAGCATGTTGAAAGTTAGCCCACGATTCTGGCCAGAGGTCACATGGAAGACTCCATTGTAGTGACGAGACCCTCACAAACACATATTTTCACGCAGGGAAAAGGGGAAAGGCTTGTGGTAAAGTATTTCGAGGGATCAACAAGGGCTCGAGAGCTGATTCGACTCCTTAGTGTGAACGATCCTTAGACTGAGAGGTTGCGTGAACCCCTAGGAGTGGTGGGGGTTTGCATTGGAACTCCCGGTGTTTGAGGTTGAAAATATTTTTGGGGTATTTGTGGGGGTCCTTGTGGTGTAGGGGGTTGCTGGGTATTCATTGACTCTTTCATGTATTTTTACTCATCAATTTAAGGGCAATGACAAGTATAATGACCATACTCACTACATAATGCACAAGGAAATCTCTTTCGAAGATTGTTATTTCTCCCTTGTATTGGTTGGCCATTTTTATTCCCCCCCTTGGGATGTTGGTTAAACTAATTTTTGTTTCCCCCAGCTAGGTGGTTTCCCCTTTGGCCCTATATTTTATTCTTTCCCTTTATATGATTGTTGTTGGGTTGACGAGGGGGGGTGGATGTGTTCAATTGTTTGAAATTTTGAACTTGTTGAAGAGTGGAGGGTTGAATACAATTTACTTCTACCTGCTGTTGTCCATGTGGTGGGTAAACAGGTTGGGGAGGACCAAAGAAAGGGTTGTATGGGTTACCTTGGGGAGGTCCATACTAATTATATGAAGTGGAGGGGCCCCCACTATTGTTGGTATTATATGATGCAGTCGATGGTGGGCCTGGGTGTGGTACATGCATTGGGTTGGTGGGGGGTGTAGGTACATGTGCTCCCATTAGTTGGCGGGGGGGGGGAGTTGCCATGAATACTGGTTGAAGTTGTGGAGGAGGATAATATGGGTTTCTTCCATATGGTGGTTGGTATTGAGTGGCCCCAAATGTGGGTATCAATTGGCATGAAGGTGAGTATGGGCCATGGACCCGATCAACCCATTGACAATGTGTGATGCTCCAGATTTTTCTTGCCCGAATGGTAAAGGGAGAGGAGCATCGAGTAATATTGTATAAAGGTACCCACATTGAGAGTAAATTAAGTCAAACTGTTGGGCATTAGTAATGGCCTCGTATTCAATTTGAGAGAAGGTGGTGGTGACATCTTTGGCGAGGAGAAGGACTAGTGATTTGAGGAGCCGGTCTAGTCGTTATTGTGGGGTGGTATCAACCTTGCAAATACTTCTTCTTCTTCGCCATTAGTGAATATGATCGACGATATGGATGGATGAAGTTTGTTTGAATTCAGATATAATTTCCAAACTGATGTTGTGGTGCACTAGGAGTTGAAAGAAATATAAGAAGGATTTTTCCAAAGACTCAAAGGTTGAGTGGGACCCAAAATTTTTGTCCGCATACCATTTGGCAGAGGGACCAATGAGCGTTCTTTGGAATAGTTTTATATGAATGGAATCTTCCATAATGCTATTGGAAGAACACCACAAGTGAAAATACAAGATGTGATTAGCTGGGTTTTCTTCGGGCTTGCCTTAGAATTTGGGGATATCAGAAGGCAACTTGGTGGGCATATTCAACCAAGTGGGGTCGTGAAATATGGGATCATTCATCAGTTTGGTCAAGTTTGGGATGTTAAGGGATGCCGAGTATGGCATGGATGGGGGTGTGCCAACCATGGTATGATGTCGTTGAGAAGACATTCGTTTTGAGGATGGTTGGGAGTTTGTGCCTTACGAAGAAGGTTGGGATACGCCTCTTTGTGGTGGAGGACTAGTAGGTCAGTTGTTCTTGGTATTGGTTCCAAGAAAGGTAGATCCAAGCAAGGATGGCCCTAGAATCATGGCACTAACTCATGCATGTGATGATTATGCTGATGTGCCATCCAAATTGGGGACACCTCCTAAAATTTGGGGGAGGTTTCTCAAACGTCGAGACCGACAATGATGCTATGGTTCTCCTATGGTTATGGACTATATGTGAATGCGTGCAAGTCGTGGTGAGAAGAAATAAAGGAATGAGTGTTTTAAAAAATATCTCAATAATGTATTTTAAAACTATATGTAATCAAATGATGACAATCATACATAAAGCAAGTAACAATGTAAGATGGTTGATGGTTTTATCCTCGTGGGGGAATAAAATAAAATGCATGTGTCCTAATATACCTATTGTCCTTCCTCTCAAAAACAACCGGGCCTTCAAAAAGCACTCAACAATGGGGCATGAATCCACTGGAAGAGGAGCTAATGAAGGTATGAATAATCAGTTATAATGAGGGGTGAAGGGGGCATATCCTGAAAGAACTGTCAATATACCCCAACAACCGTTCAAAATATGATTAAGGTGCCATCACAGTCTACAACCATCATCAAGGTAGATACAACCTATAATTTACCACTAAGTTACCTCGATCAAGCATGACGTTTAGATTTTTGGCCTAAAAAATCAGTCATAGGCTGGATGCTTTCCAAGAGTTGGGTGACCCAAGGAGGCACGCACAGAAAAACTAGACCTCTGCCTTCGACCCTTCATGGGTGTCTCCCTTTATGGTGTATGAATGCTTGATTGGGAGGATTTTGGTACCCTATTTCGAAAATTTCTAAGTTTCAATGAGAAAAAGATAATGGGGAGTTATTTGGATACCTATCCCCAAAATCGTAACTTAGACAACAATTTTCTTTTGGTGTTCCTCCTGTGGAGGTTAAAAAATGTGCTGTTTATGATTTGTTTTAGGATGTGAAAGTAGGTTGTGAAGTTGGGCTCATGGACCAACCTCATTGTTTAAAAGTGGTGTGACCAAAATATTGGCACTAAACAAATAAATCCTTTATGATTCTCCCATATTACTTATGGGTGCGAGGAGACGATCATGCTATGGTTTCAATTATCCAGTAAAAATATTTCGAATATGTGGTGATGTTGTGTGCAAGAAGTGAGGGTGAGTGAATATTTTTCAATAATTTAGTGTGCAAAGTTTTAACATGTGGACATCGCTTGGTCCTTTACAAATCTTGCTTACTTCTAACTTTCTAAGTTTCATAAACAATCCTTGCAGAAATTGAAAAATCCCTAGGTAACTAGCATTGTGGACATGCGGGTCCTTACTTTTGAGATTTTAATCTCCCTAGAATGTTATATAATCTAAGAAGCCTTTTAAAATGTCCCTATATTTTAGACAAGTGGGCATGTATGGGCCCTTACTCTAAAAATTTGAAACTATCCCGAGATTGTGCACATGTGGGCATGTATGGGACCTTACAAATATTTTTAGATTATGTTTCAACAAGCAAACTAAGAGGTATTGGACTCTCCTAAAACGATTGATTTTGAAAGGAGATGAAGGTTTCTTCAAGCAATATCTTTTTCTGATTTCCAAGATCACACAAGGGTGCGAGGAAAGAGCATACTCTGAGATTGTCCAAATAGTGTTCTAGTCCTGATTTTAATGTGATGTTTTGTAAATGGAAAACTTAAAATGATTGGAATTTCAAATTCTACACTTAATCCATCCACGTGGAAGCCAAGGAAATACAAGATGTTATGGTTCTTTTTAATCCCCCCTAGTTGTCTATGTGTGTCTAAGTATCTACGCAAGAATGAAACCTAAGCCTGCTTTTTGTGGATTTTACAAAGTGCATAAAATAAATCTAAGCTACTTGGTGAAAATGGGCTCAACATGCCTTACAATTAGTGAACAATAAGGCTTCCGTGTGACTATGTGTTGAGATAGTCATGCACAACGCGTACTGTGTGCGATGCACGTATTCTGTGAGTGTAGACAATGCACATAACTGTGTTCTATGTGCGTCTGTTAGACCTGAACCCACGTGCTTGTAGAGAAATGGCAGGCCTAAAATTTGAAATGAACTCAACCAACACAAGGTTGAATTGTAGTATCTGAAGGGTAGGCTAGGTTAGTTTTGGACCCTGCAAGCACCATAAAGTGAGAATAACAACTCTAATAGCCTACTTGAGGAGGAATTTGGATTCCAATCCCCAGTATGGTCGCCAATTTGTTTTGGGATTTTGATCACAAGGGTGATAAAAAAGAGACCCCTTTTATTGCCTTGGTAAGCCAACAAAGCAACACAGAACAATAGTTAGTAGGTTAGTGAACCCACAAGCTAGAAAGCAAGAAATAAAGAAAGATAGGAATAACAAACAATGGAAACTAAACTAAGCAAACATTAACAAAGGATGCATGAAATTGAACACAAAGAGTGGTTACCCAATATATATTGATCTTTGAAATTGAGAATACCAAGAGGAGAAATGTGGGATTTATGAATCCCCTATTCCTCCTAGGGAGGGTTCTTTAATCCCTTAGAGTAGAGCTATTACTCTCCTATTTTTACTTGACAATGGTGAAGAACTCTATGGAAAATATTTCCAAGAGGTGAAAAGATTTCCCTATGCCATACTTGCCCAAGTTATTCTTAAGAGAACAAATGGTTTCTCCAAGAGTATTTGAGCAACATAACAATGCAGTTAACTTCTTCCTTTTTAGCATACAATGTCTATGTTTTTATAGGACCATAGCAAGATATTTCATAACATGTTCCAAGTGTGAATGGGAGGAATTTAGAGGTACATCCCATCCTTTCAGTCATCCCAAGATGAGATTTTGGGTCGATCTTGGGGTCTTGTCTTGACTCACTTTAGTCTGAAAGTGGTTGTGGCCCAACCAAATTCATAAATGCATCATTTTAGCATCCACGTGGGTTTCATTAGAGACAGTTGCATGAGACACACAAATTGTGCATTCAACACTTTTCTTACCCACATGGATGTGCACATGCTGACTTTGGTGGGAATGCACTTAAATTCATAGGTCTTTTATATGGTTTTGATCATCTTGCTAAAATAGGCTCTATAAATGATGGAAGTATGTTGTGTCTGTGCTGACTGTTTCTTCATACATTGTATGAGCAATTTTTTGGTGATAACACACTCAATAAGCATAATTTCCCCATGGATAGGTAAATGTAGTCTTCTCTTGATCTTCTAGGGAAATTAGGATTTGGTTGTAACCACTAAACCCATCAAGGAAGGAGAAGTATTTCTTACAGTCCAAGGTGTCGAGAACTTGGTCGATGAAAGGTAGTGGAAAACAATCCTTAAGAGTTGCTTTATTGAGTTCCCTATAGTCAATACACACATGCCACTTTCCATTTTTCTTAGGGACAATCACTAATGATGAAACCCAATTACTGTAAGAGATAGGATAAATAAAATTCAAATCTAATAATTTCTTCAACTCATCCTTAACTATATCTCTTAGGGCTGGGTTCATTCTATGCTGGGGTTGCTGGATAGGTTTGGCTTATTCTTTGGTATAGATGTGATGAGTATAGAGACTAGGGTGGATTCCCTTCATATCAATATATTCCCATGCAAATGATTTTCTACGGTTCCACAACACTTTTACAAGATGGTCCTATTGAGATGAATCTAGAATAGGGTTTATATTTAACGTCTTCTCAGGATGGATCTGAACTAATATACTTTGGGTGGAAGGAGTAACATCTATTGGTATTGTTTGTTCCAACTGCTCCATCACTGCTAATGAAAATCTCTCTTGAAACTACTGGTTCATGACATGATCAAGGGAAGAATATGTTAGGGTAGGTTTGGAGTATGTTAAAAATTTACAAATCAGGTCATCCTCTATGTCTCTTGAGGCTTCTTCCAAGGATAGAAGGGGATGGATAGCCTCAACATCACTATCTGGTATCCAGGAAGGTGTTTATGAGTCCAAACAAGGTTCATCTGGTGGGTATAGGGTAATTTTCTCAGTTGAGGTTCCATGGAAGATGGTCATATCCCCTGATCGACAACTAATACAAGAATCTTCTGTGGCCAACCACGACTAGCCTAATATTAAGGGATACCCTCCCTGGTTAGATTTTGGTTGTAGGATCATGAAATCTACTGGATACTCCAAAAAATGAATAGAGACTATAACATCGTCTACTATACCTTCTGGTTTGACAACGGATATATCAACCAACTGGATGATAATAGGAGTTAGTCTTAAGTTGGTTAGATTAAGATTTTCCACTGTCTCTTTGGTCATAATGCTAATTGTATCCCCTATGTCTATCAGAGTGTTAGGAATGGAAATATTATTGATATGAACATTAACAATTGGGATTATGGGATCTACATATTTGGTCATGAAGACTTTTGCTAACATTAGGTATGCTAATTTCCCTATGAAATGAACAATTGGAGGATCCTTCTTCTTCCTTCATGGATTTCTTAAGCATGACTATCTAACATATTTAGCATATATTGGGACATATTTGATTGCCTAAAACAACAAAATATTGACACATACATTTCTCGATTCCTTTAGAATATCAAATTCAGGTTGTGTCGGTGGTTTTTCTATAGTTAATCTCTTAGGGTATGGTGGGACTAGAACAATTCTAGAGGATTTATGTTGATTAGTGGTTTCTGAAATGGATGGTTGTAGAACTGGGAGGGTTCTTGTTTTTCTAGTTCATGTTCTTCCTCCTCATTGTATTTCTCCTAGATAGCAAGTGATTCTGGATTGTTGACTACCTTTCCTAAGAGTATATTAATATCATCACAGTCCACAGAGGACAAAAGGTAGGATGGGAAAGGTGGTACCTTAGTGTTGTAGGTGGGATGAGCTACTCTATTGTTCAGGTTAGGTATTGATTGGGTGCGAATTTGAGGTGGTATTTGGTATAGTTGACAAGATAACAATTGTAATTTCTGTTGTTGATTAACTAGAGGATGTTGTTGAAGTGTGTTTTACTAAGGTGGATTTCTAAAATATGGTTTTCCCCTCCAACCTTGTTTCCATGGTTCGTTCTGGTATTGAGGATACCATTATTTCTAGGGCACGAGAGTGTACCATTTCTGTGGATATATTGGTATGATCCAAAATGTTGAGGGTATTGGGGTATTTCTCGTGTCATGCCTGGTGGTCAAGGTGGATATAGGGGTTTTTTAGCGACAAAAAAAATTTGTTCAGTTTCCTCATTAGTGCCTTGGTATACTTCCTTAATTCCAGGAAAGGAAGGTCAATCCTTTGTGGCATGATTTGTTTCATAAATTACACACACCTCAATATTATCTAGAGGGAATTCTTGTAAGGCATGCTTCTTTAGACATCAAGTACAGAAGATGGCCAAGGCTTGATTGACCTCCTCTTTCTTTTTCTTAGCTTGAAGAGTGTCTATATGGGAACTAAGTGAGCTAAGAATATCGGTTTTAAAGTTGTCCAACATGTTTCCAATCTCGACTTTAGTCACTCCCCCCCAACCAGGTGACTTAGTAAGTCTTGCGACCAAGTCTCTAGGGCCTCTCCTAGTTCGGGTGGCACCTTGTGAGTAACAACTACATAATTCACAAATACCATCATATGCTAACTGAGAAACATCAAAAACTCCCATAATGTTTAATAGGTCCAAACAATCATCTCTGATGGCTTGGAGGAGAAAAGTTCATAGAAGCTCATGTTGGATTACTAAGAGAGGGCGGGGGGGGGGGGGGAATCAATAATATATATTTTTAATCCTTTTAACCACAATATGAAAGTGTTATTTATCTTTATGATCAATATAAAATTATCATCCAATACGTGTAGAGTAAATAAACCATGAACAATGAACAATCATACACATACACAATACACCAATATTTTTATGTGGAAACCCAATGCAGGAGAAAACCACATAACAATTTTTCTTATATGTCTTTAATAATTACATTCATTGGAAGCACCAACTTCCTTTGTTCTCCAACTACAACTGGAAGGAGGCTTCAACCCCCTATATTTTTGGGCTAAGACCTGAGGGAAGCTACAACTCCCCAATTCTCTGGCTACAACCAGAAGGAGGCTACAACCCCCTATGCTCTCCAACTACAACGGGAAGATGGCTACAACTACCTATACTTGCATCATCTAGCTACCCTAAAATATAAGTGTCAAATGAAGAAATCACTGCCACACTATCACTATGATATATACAACTATAAACATGTACCAACCTATACCACTGACATGTAGCCAACATGTACCACTACCCTGTAATCAACCTGTACCTGAACTCAGTTTGTACCAACCAAAAACCAACAGATACGTGACCTATCTGTTCTGCAATGCATGTATGTACGTGCCCTATGTAAATGTGTTGAACCTACACATAATAGATCTAGCTAGAAAAAAACATATACAATTTGCAGAGAAAATATGAGAAAAGATAAGCAAGAGAGGAATAATAGAAGAATTCTCATTAACCAAATGAATGAATGATAATTTACACATGATATACTCTATATAACTCAACTAATGTGCAATGGAGGAGAAGCCAATGTGCCATAGTGGTGGTCTAGAGTGATCTGGACACACACCATTAGTTATGGGAGTAAACTGCCACCTAGTCTAGTCTCTAGGGCAGTTACATGAGTGAACTTCCACCTAGTCTGAGTTAACTAGTCTCTCAATCTTTGGTTAAGTGAATGAAACATAGTGAAGTGAGGAGGAGATCAGGAAATCACGAGTAATGCACTAGTTTGGTGATAATCCCAAGGACACTGCGTATTATCTGGTGATGATCCCAATGTTGCATGGTGATGATCCCAATTTGGCATCTAGACTCCACTCAACTGATCAAAATGAAGTGTGAACTAATGAGAATATTCTTCCTAAACTATAGGAGTCTGAATAATGACTAATAAACATAGGGAAAACCTTAGGAAAAATAAATCCTAGGTGTGTGTGAAGTATCTCCAGCACCCCCCTGAACATCACTATGGTGAAAATAAAGAATGGGTCCCGACAATGAGTCCATGTTAGGTACCCAAATACAAAATATACAATGAAATACATGAGGAAAGAGGGAAAACATCATGGGAAAAACCCCTCCTCAAAGTACAATGTATGTAAAAAGAAGAACTGACAGTTGCTAGGCAAATGTGTCCTTCACTCCAAGATGACTGCACAGAGAATGGAACTTCTACTCAGTGAAGGTCTTGGTGAAGATGTTTGTAGTCTTTTCTACTGAAGGACAAAACTACAGGTTGATGATCCCCTCGTGTACTAAGTCTCGGATGTAGTTCATGTTGATCTCGATGTGCTTCGTCTGCTACCTTTGAACTGGATCTCTGTAGAACTTCAGAGTTCTGTGGTTGTCACACCAGATGACGGTCGATCGATGAAAATGAATCCCCAATTCAATGAGAAAATGTTGTAGCCACATAGCCTGAATGGTTATGTTAACTACGCCTATGTACTCTGCCTCAACTGAAGATAGAGAAATAACAACCTACTTCTTGCTCGACTAACAGATAGGCTCAGAACCAAGATTGAGTGAGTAACCAGATGTGGACTTGTGATCAATGCTATCGCCAGCCCAGTTAGAATCAATGAACCCAATGAGGTCCAATGTAGAGTCTTCTGCATAGTGAATCCCAAAGGTGATGGTGCTGTGTATGTATCGAATGATATGCTTTGCAGCCTTCCAATGTAGCTCATGCGGCTTCTGCATGAACCTGAAGACTACTCCAACTTCATAGGATAGGTCTGGTTTGGAGTGTGTGAGATACAACAAGCTCCCCACTAGTTGTATGTACAATGTGTTGTCAAACAATCGAGTCTCCTCGCCATCCTCAAGTCTGACTCCTGATAGGAAAGGATTTGGGGAAGACTTGTAGTCTATCATGTGAAATTTCTCAAGGAGATCTCATGCATACTTGGCCTGAGACAATTTGATGCCTGATGCATCTTGACTGATCTCGAGTCCAAGGAAGAAATGTAACGGACCCATGTCCTTCAAAAATAACCTGTCATGAAAAATCCTCTTGACTGCAACAATCGCTGAAGTCGAGCAATCAGTGATCAACAAATCATCAACATACATAATTAGGAGTAGAAGTGAATCATCCATCATGAGCATATAAACATTCAGGTCTGAGTTACAACGTACAAATTTTTGTGATAATAGGTAGGAGTCCATCTTGGCATACCATGCCCTCAGAGCCTACTTGAGGCCATAAAGAGACTTCTTCAGTCGACATACCAAAGATGAATCCTACATAAATTCCTAGGTCTGCTCCATATAGATCTCCTAAGAGAGATGTCCATGAATACATGCATTCTTCACGTCCATCTGATGGATTTCCCATCCCTTGGATGTCATAATGGCAAGTGACAAATGTATGTAATCCATCTTCGCTACTAGAGAGAAGGTATCATCATAGTCAATGCCATGCACCTGCTGAAATCCTTTGGAAATTAGCTTGGCTTTGTATCTGCTTACTTGTCCATCCACTATTCTCTTGGCCCTATAGACCCATCTGCACTTGGAAAGTTTCCTTCTTGAAGGAAGAGGAAATAGATCCCAAGTCTGGTTCTCAAGGAGGGAGTTGTACTCCTCTTGCATGGCGGATTCCCAAAAGAAATTTCCAACAACCTCACCATAGGATTGCGGATCTGAAGACTAAACCAAGAAAATATGCCTAGGTGGCATTGGTTCAGTGGAAGCGAGTGAAATATGAGGCTCCTCAAAATCAGATTGAGTCCTCCTAGTATTAACTGGATCCCCAACAAGATCTCTTGCATCCTGAAGAGTAGTCTTGGCCCACTTGGGCCTCTGCTCTGGCTCTGTGTATGCATCTGCATGCACTGAATCTGCATCTAACTGTACTGACTCAATATTTGGATAATCTTAATCCTCTGAATCAGAAATCTTATCTGAAGAAGAGTTGGCATGTGAATTCTCATCATCATTGATAGGTGGAAGAAAAAAAGTGTCTGCATGTGGTTGCTAAGGTACATGCGAGACACTTTCTTCGAATTGGACACTCCACTCAATGATGAGTCAGTCTGAGGAAAGATCAATGCGTCTGTATCCCTTCACACCGTCAAGGTATCCAACAAATATACACTCTGTGCTCTGTTGATCAAGTGCCTTCCTCTTCTCATAGGGAATCCCGACCCATGCATGTGAATCGAAAATACAGAAGTGGGTCACTTCTGGTTTGAGACTGCTCCAAGCCTCATAGGGGGTCTTATCCTTGACAGATCTATGGGGAGATCTGTTTTGGATGTAGGTTGCACAATTAAGTGCTTGATCCCATAATCTCCATGGAAGTGACTTTGCATGTAGCATGCAATATGCCATCTATTTTACATATCTATTTTTCCGCTCAACAACTTCGTTTTGCTGCGGAGTATAGAGAACCATGTGCTGCAAATGAATCCTTGCCTCATGAAAAATATTATGTATCTCATGGTTGACATACTCTCCCTTGTTATCTGTTCTGGATTATTCTTCTTGGCACCCTCTGAGATGTGATCTCCAAGGTTATTTTTCTATATTATTTGGGCCATTTGATCTATCTGTTTCTGCATACATGCGGATTCTGGATGGAATCCATTATGGAAGTAAGTGCATTTCTCCCCTTTTCTTCCCTTTCCACCTTTGGATACGAAGGCATCGTCGAATGGTTTTGAGTAACCTTCCTTATTTGGATTTTTATTTTCTTCCCTTTTGTCTTTGTCTTTAGATTTCTGATATTGATGACCGCTACCATCTTGCACAATAAGTGCATGTGCCTTTGGGCCTTTGATTTTTCCCATATTGATGAGCTTGTTCTGCTCTTGTGTCAGAGACTCAATAAAGGCCTCAAGAGAGGGAATCTTCTAGGTGGATCCAAATGTGAGCTTAACTGAATGAAATGTGGATACAAACACTAAGTATTCTGGACCAATTTTGAAGAGAATGGTGAGAACCATTTGTTTCTCCTCCTTATATTTATCAACCCCACAAGCCTTGAGTTGCGAAAAAAAATACTTATATTTGGTAAAGAAATATTGGAGATTGTTGAAGGTTTTTGGATCCAATGTGAGTAATTCCACCTTGAGCATGTGTCCCCTCATTTCGTCCTATTTTCCAAAAATCCCTTCCATGGTGGTCCAGGATTCACTGGGGGTTTTATAAGAGGATATTTGAAAGAGGAGTTCAGGAGAAATGATACTACAAATAGTTCCAAATGCTTCATCCATTCAATTTAGATACTTGGATTTTTATATGGATGATGTGGGTTCTGTCTCTATGTTCATGGTTAACCTTTATAATCCTTTGCCTCAAATATGCGTTATCATCTTCTCCTTCCATGCAAATAAATTGTACGGTGTAAGAATGAATTCTTTTGGAAATTCCATTTTTTTTTTTTTCGTTGTCTTCAATCTTCGATACCTGCAGAAATAAATTGGTGTGTCTTTTACCTAGAAGTCTTTTAGCTTTGATACCATGTAAATGTGTTGAACCTACACATAATAGATCTATCTAGCAAATGACATACACAATTTGTAGAGAAAATATGAGAAAAGAGAAGCAGGAGAGAAACAATTTTAGAATTCTCGTTAACCAAATGAACGAATGATAATTTACACATGATATACTTTGTATAACTCAAATAATTCACATTGGAGGAGAAGCCAATGCGCCATAGTGGTGTTCTAGAGTGACCTGGACACACATGAACAGTTACAATAGTAAACTTCCACCTAGTCTAGTCTCTTTGGCAGTTACAGGAGAGAATTGCCACCTAGTCTGAGTTAACTAGTCTCTTAGTCTTTAGTTCACTGACTGAAACTGAGTGAAGTGAGGAGGAGATTGGGGAATCACGAGTAATGTGAAAGTCTAGTGATAATCCCAAGGACAATGTGTATTAGATGCTGATGATCCCAATGTGGCATCCAGACTCCACTCAATTGATCAAATTGAAGTGTGAATTGAAGAGAATATTATCCTAGAGGAATATTCTCCCTAAACTATAGGATACTAAATAATGACTAATAAACATAGGGAAAACCTTAGGAAAAATAAATCCTAGGTGTGTGTGAAGTATCTCCAACACCCTATCTATACTGTAGGTCGTGTGTGTACGCGACCTATTTGTACTGCAACCTGTATATGCCTTCTGAAGACTAGGGTTTTCTCTCTCCTGAAAAACTCTAACCCTCTGCAGCCTCTGTCACATAAACCTACAACCTATCACTATGTCCAGACTGTAAATGTTCCCTATGAATACATCCTCATACATATATTTTAACCAAATGCATCTATATATATCTAGCCGTGTTCCATACAAGTGTGTATAATCATGAACAAGTATAATAACCCTCACATGAAATAGACATCAAAACCTTTCTGATATATATCCTCTCAATACATCAACCACTTCACAAATACAAGATCTCAACCATGTACCACAAGAAAACCTTAACCATGTGCCAAGAAATACAAGAAGTGCCTCAACACTAACAAGATGTATCAATGATAAATATTGATTATACCAGCACTGTATTTCTGTAGATCTGAATTATGCAGAAAGTCCCATGCATACACTAATTTATCTAGGGAAAATCCTCAAACCCCAATAGCCACTTCTCATGTAGACTACAAAACCTAACTACTCATAGAAATAAGACATACCTTTTTAACTAGTAGATAGATATGATGTACTTGATCACTGTAGACCTTCCTGGGGCTTGCTTTCAAACTCTAGAGACCTGAAATCTTTTTCTTCTCAAGTTTTTAGGGATTTAACCTCATGTACACACCCTATTATACTACTAGACCGCATACATATGCACCCTACTCCACTGCAACCCGCGTACACCTAAAAAGTTAGGGGTTTTTCAGTATTTTTTGTAATTCTGAAACTTTCACCGTCAACCCTTTGTGCTATCTCAGACTTGCGCAGCTTTATATGTATCAATGAGTACCTACAATAAACCTTACACAATAATAATTATTCAATATACTCAATAGGTGCTAATAGGACAACCTTACTCTCTTATTTATACTTCCATGTAGCTTCCTCAAGGGGTTACCTTCTAACCAACTTAACCCAATTTCCTTCTTTTAGGGCTAACCCACTTCTAACCACTTGTCCACTTCTAAACCACTTTGCTACAAATAATAAATTTTCCACTTCTAGTTGCAACTAATTTATTTTAATTATTTTCTTATTTGCAACAACTTAACTCATGATTAACTCCTAGTTTCACTCACTTGACTAGTCAAATTCTTCTAGGAGCTTCTAGAATAATTTTGACTTATACATAACTCATAAGGGTTCTTCAACTTCACAATGACATAACTCTCTAACCTTGAGGAGTTATATGATGTTCTACATATCACTAGAAATGGCATGACATGTACTATCCATCTAGAATAGTGTTACCCACAAATATTTTAATCTTCATACCATTATACATCAATCAAACTGAAGTCCCTTATCCATACTTTTTGGGGCTACCATAATTTGCTACTGGACTTTCTTCAAGGGTTGACATCAATGACAACCAACCCAATTAATCAACAATCTCCCCCTTTGGCATTGATGGAATTTTTTTTATGTAACACTGAAGGCATATCGCTTATGCTCCCTTTGTGACCATCGCTCCCTCTGGAAACATGCCTCTATGCTATCTCTCCAAGCATATAAATCTCTATTCTGCATATGGTGAATCTCTCCCCCTTTGACATCAATGGAAAAGGTAACTTCACATTTGGGGCTACTCCTCCTAACTGAACTATCCTTAGGGCTGCTCCCTTTGAATGAACTCTGTTTGAACCTGCTCCCCCAAACTGAATTGTCCTATGTATGGTGCTTCCTCATGTAAATATAAGACATATAAGATAAGCATTCAAAAGCATTCATTTTGGAGTAGAAATTACTCCGAGTCTTTGGAAAAGATACTCAAAAGCTTCCCTTGGAAGCAGTTTTGTGAAGATATTTGCAACCTATTCCTTGGTTCCCACATATTCAACTCTGATGTTCTTCTCTACAACATGTTCCTGTAGAAAGTGATACTTGATAGGAATGTGCTTAGTCTTGGAGTGCATCACTGAATTCTTTGAGATACTAATAATGCTTGTATTATCACAATATATAGGAATGGGCTCATCATACTCAACCTGTATATATGTAAAAGTTTGTTTCATCCATAGAACCTGTGTACAACATGTTGTTGCTGCAATATACTCTAATTTGGCTGTAGACAATGATACTGATAACTGTTTCTTGCTTAGCAAAGATACCAAACACTCACCCAAGGAGAATTCCCCTCCACTGGTGCTTTGTCGGTCATCAATGCAACCTTCCCAATATGCATCTGTGTAGATAATAAGTGATAGATCCTTTCCTTTTGGATACCATAATCCAAACTCTTATGTGCCATTGATATATCTAAAAATCCTCTTCACTTCTAGAACATATGATTCCTTTGGTGCTTCTTGAAATCGTGCCACCTATCCAATTGCCTGCATTACATCTGGTCTAGATGCGGTCACATAAAGTAAGTTGCCAATCATTGACATGTACTTCCTTTGAACCGTACTGCCTCTGATATGTAGACTTTGAATCATCATATTTTCTCAACTTGCAATTGGTTTTCATAGGAGTGTTAACTAGTTTGCAATCTTCCATTCCAAACCTCTTTAGCATTTCTCTGATATACTTAGTTTGAGAAATAAAAATTCCTTGGTTTCTTTGACATATATGAAGACCCAGAAAGAAGGATAGTTCTCCAAGTAATGACATTTAAAATTCATTCTGCATATCCTTTGCAAATTTCTGGCTTAACCTGTCATCATCACTTCCAAAAATAAAATCATCAACATAAACTTCATTTAATAAAATACTATCTTGAGTTACCTTGATGTCTGTGTTTCCTTTTCTAAACCTTGCTTGCTGTAGAATCTATCCAGTCTAAAGTACCATGCTCTGGGAGCCTGTTTTAGACCATACAAGGCCTTCTTCAACCTACACACGTAATTTTCGTTCTCTGACAATTGAAATCCTTGTGGTTTCTCAATGTAGACTTATTCTTCAAGTTCCCCATTCAGAAAGGCCGATTTCACGTCCATATGATACACTTTAATATTATTGGAGCATGCATAAGCTAATATTAATAGGATTGATTCCATTCTGGAAATTGGGGCAAACATCTCTTCAAATTCAATACCTTCAACCTGTGCGTATCCTTTACATTCCAATCTAACTTTGTTCCTGGTAACCTGTCCATCTTCATTCAATTTATTTCTGAAGACCCACTTTGTGCCAATCAAATTCTTGTACATTGGTTTTGGAACCAATTCCCAAGTGTCATTCTTCTGTATTTGATCCAACTCTTCATTCATGGCATTTTTCGAGAATTTATCCTTGCTGGCTTCTTCAAAACTGTTTGGTTCAATCGAATATAATAGTGCTAGGTGCAATTGTTCTGGTGAACAAATTTTTCTTATAGTCTCAATCCCTGCATATTTGTTTCCAATAATATGATATGAAGGATGATTATTATGTACTTGTTTGCTAGGTGTCTTTGAAGGTACTTTATGAACTTTCTCTTGTACTTCAATATGATATTCTTCATCTTCCCCTTCTACAACTTCTTCATCCTTTGCTACTTCTTTGTAAACCTGTTCCACTGATTCTTTTTCTTCTTCCTTTAAATTTCATCCACCTATTTCATCAACTGCTACATTGATGCTTTCCACAACTTTTTTGAACCTTAGATTGTAACACTTGTATGCTTTCCTTGTACTTGAGTAACCAACAAGTACTCCTTTGTCCACACGAGAGTTAAACTTTACCATTCTTCCATCTTCTCTTTTGATGTAGTATTTTCTTCTGAACACTCTAAAGTGATTTACATTTGTTGGTATTCCTTTCCATAGATCGTAGGGAGTTTTGTCACTGTTGTTTCTAAGCATTACTCTATTTTGAATGTGAACTATTGTATGCACTGCACGTGTCCAAAAAACATCTGTCAATTTTGAATCCATTAACATTGTTCGAGCCATTTCATGTATTGTCCTGTTCTTTCTTTCAACAAATCCATTCTGTTGAGGTGTCCTAGTGAAGAAGAATTACCTCTTTATTCCATGCTTACTGCAAAAATCCATAAATTCCTTTGAAGTAAACTCTCCTCCATTGTTTGATCTCAAACATTTGATTTTTTAATCCATTTCATTTTCAACCATTTCCTTGGATACCTTGAAAATTTCAAATGCTTTTGATTTATTCCTGAGAAAACAAACTACGGTCATTCTTGTATAAGCATCAACTAATAACATAAAGTATTTCTCACCTTTTAAACCCTTTGTTCTAGTTTGTCCAAATAGATCAATATGCACAATTTCTTGTGGTCTTGTTGTGGAATATTCCTTTGATTTGAATCTGGTCTTTGTTTTCTTTCCTTGTTGGCAATGCCTACATGATGTGTTGGTTGGCTTTGTGATCTGGGGAAGTGCTTCCTTTTTGCTAACTTTGACGAGGTTATCGAATTTTATATGACCGATTCTTCTATGCCATAGAAAAACTTAATCTTCCTTTCCTAGACAACACTTTTCATTATAAATTTCACTTAATACATATATGTTTCTTTAAGTTCTTGCAGTTGTGGCAATCAAATTTCCTGATCCTGCGTTTCTTATCTTGCACTTCTATGAATCAAATGTAAATTTATGACCTTGGTCACACATTTGAATTACACTTAGAATATTATGTTTCATATCTTCCACTAGTAGAACATTTTCTTCCTTTTTTTTCTTGTTTCCAATTTTGACTGTTCCCTTTCCAATGATTCTAGTTGAGTCATCATTTCCAAAGGAGTTTGATCCATCTCTTTCCTTTCTCAATGTAAGAAACATGTATTCATCACCTATGATGTTCTTTGAGAAGCCACTGTCAATATACCAACCACGTTTCTTGTGTTTAGCTTGTAGGGCGAGTGTGCATTCTTCATTGTTAAATTGATTTTTCTTTCTTATCCATATTCTCTATTGAGGTTCCTGTCTGTGACTATTGTCATTTTGTTGTGATTCTATAGGAGGGACTGTCATTCTACAATCTTTGGCCATGTGTCCAAAGTTGTTGCACTTGTAACATTCCACTCCAGTGCTCAATGATTCAAACCTATTGTAGCTTCTTCTCTGTGTTTCAGTAGACCTTCTTAGATAACCATTTTGTGCATGACTTTCAAAGTTGTTTATGTTCCTTCTATTTTCTCTACAATTTACAACTTTATGTCCAAAATTATTACATGCATAACCTAAACCAAAAAATATAGTTTGATACTTGGGAGTTGAAGATATTCTGAAGGGAGTTACCCTTATAAATCCTTCTTCTTCCTGAGGCTTTCTTGTTTCTGACTATCGCTGATTTTGAAATCTAAATATTCTAGGTGGAGGAGTGTCCCTGTAATCTTCCAAGTAAAAATTATTGTCTCCTCTAATTGTATCTGCATAGCATCTTGGTTATGTTTCTTTATGTATGTTTTTGGAGCTTGAACCTCTTTCTGTCTAATTGTGTCCTAGCCTGAACTTGTCATGATGTGGCCTTCGACTGTTGATAATATTATCCAAAACCTTTGAGTTGTTCTGCATGTTTTTCTATTTAAGGTATTTTGTAGTGCCCTCCAAAGTTTCAGAGCTAGCATTACAGCTGCCAACTCTAAATCATGAGTC
>ML778913.1:240871-255739 GCA_009831015.1 Picea engelmannii | reverse complement strand
TTTTATTTACGCAAGTATGGAGATAGTTTTGCAAATTATGAAAATTATACTTCTTAAAAGCTTACAGAAATTAAGTAATTTGGTAGAAATATAAGTGTCTTTACGAATCTGGTCTTTACATCTATATAAATGTCTTTACAATTATGGGCACTACATATTTTCTTAATGTAACAACCTTTGCTTCCAAATTTCCAATGATCATGTCCTTTTCTTCCAGGTGTTCTTTGAGTGATTCTTCGATTATTTTGTCTTCTTCTATTTGAACCTTTAACTCAGTGATCATATAGTCTAGTTATTTAGAGTTTGAATTCTGAGTATCTTCCTTCTTGTCTAGTTCTACCTCTAGCTTCTTGTTTTTCTTGTTTTCTCTTTTTATAACTTCTATAACACTCAACAATTCTTCTCTGTAGTCAAATTCTTCCTCTTCATATTCCTCTTTGATGTCTTCCTTATTTGAGTCTTCTATTTCTATGAATAGAACTCTTTCCGTCTCACTTTCATTGACTTCATCTTCATTTGATGAGGAGCCATCTTCTTTGGTGTAGAAACCTTTCTTGAAGACTTTCTTTTTGGTTGTTTTTCCTTTATATGTTTGTTTTCTATTTGAATCATCTTCTTCATTTCTCTTCTTTTTCTTGTGAGGAAATTTGTTAGCAAAATGACTAATATCATCAGAATTAAAGCAAATTAATGGAATCTTACCTCTATATCTGTCGTCGGTTCCCTTTTTTAGTATTCTGACAAAGTTAGCCACTCCTTCATCATCTTTCGAGATGTCACTGCAGCTGATATCTTATTTTTCCTTTTTCATTCCCTTTTTCTTTGAATTCTTGGATGCTTTGAATGATTCTTATTTTATACCTGGATTCTCCTAATGAGTTCTCATTTCATAGGCTGTGAAGATTCCATGTAGTTCATCCATGCTTATTGAGTCTAGATCTGCCCTTTCTACTAGTGCTGAGATCTTAGGATAAAATCTCATTGGAAGAGATCCTAATACCTTTTGAAAAATGATAGGTTGATCAACTTCTTCTCCCAAGCCTATGATTGCATTCACTATTTCATCAACTCGTAAGAAGTAAGATGCAATATTCTCATCTTCCTTCATCTTTATCTATTCAAATTGACCTTTGTAATTTTGAAGCTTTGTTGTCTTGAATTTTACATCTCCTTGATAAATATTCTGAAGTTTGTTCCAAATCTCTTTAGCGGAGCTGCAATGCATAACTTTGACATATACCGAATCACAAAGATAATTCAGAAGTGCATTTGTGTCTTTTGAATTATTTAGACCGAGTTTCTTTCCACTTTCATTTGTTGGCGGAACTGCTAGTTCTTTGTATCCATATACAACTGATTTTCAAACCTCAGATCCTTGTGCATGTACATATGTTTTCATCATTCTGCTCCAGAATGCATAGTTATGTCCATCAAACTATGGTATTCCATTTTTATACATACTGTTTCTCTCCATGATCTACCTTTTAGTGGTTAAACTAATTTCTGAAGGAACCTTCTCTGATACCAATTGTTGGATTACTGAGCGGGGGGGTTGAATCAGTAATCGAGTTTTTTAATCCTTTTAACCACAATAGGCAAGTGTTATTTATATTTATGATCAATATAACATTATCATCCAATAAGTGCAGAGTAAATAAACCATGAAAAATGAACAATCATACACATATGTAGTACACCAATATTTTTACGTGGAAACCCAATGCGGGAGAAAACCACGCAATTCTTTTTCTTATATGTGTTTAAGAATTACATTCATTGGAAGCACCAACTTCCTTTGTTCTCCAACTACAACTGGAAGGAGGCTCCGATCCCCTATATTTCCAGGCTACAATATGAGGGAAGCTACAAATCCCCAATTCTCTGGCTACAACCAGAAGGAGGATACAACCCCCTATGTTCTTCGGCTACAACTAAAAGGTGGATACAACCACATATCCTTTCCCCATCCTGTCACCCTGAAATATAAGTGTCAAATGAAGAAACCACTACCACACTTTCATTGTGAGATATACCAATATAAACCTGTACTAGCCTATACCACTGACTTGTAGACAACCTGTACCACTTCCCTGTAATCAACCTGTACATGAAATCAATATGTACCAACCAAAAACCAACATATACACAACATATATGTTTTGTAGCACGTGTATGTGTGTGCCCTATCTATTCTACAGACTACTTATGTACGCGACCTATCTGTACTGCAACCTGTGTATTCCTTATGAAGACTAGGGTTTTTTCTCTCCTGAAAAATTCTGACCCTCTGCCACATCAACTTGCAACTTGTCACTATGTCTATACTATAATTGTGCCCTATGCATACATCCTCACACGTATCCTTTAACCAAATGCATCTATATCTCTCTAGTCATGTGCCATACAAGTGTGTATAATCATGAAGAAGTATAATAACCCTCACATGAACTAGAAATAAAAAACTTTCTGATATACAACCTCTCAATACATCAACCACTTCAAAAATAAAAGATCTCAACCATGAACCATAAGAAAACCTTAACCATATGCCAATAAATACAAGATGTGCCTCAACACTAATAAGGCGTATCAATGATAAATATTGATTATACCAACACTTTATTTATGTAGATCTGACTTTTGTAGAAAGTCCCATGCAACCACTAATCTCTCTAGGAAAAATACTCAAACCCCCATAACCATTTTCATGTAGAATACAAAACCCAACTACTCATAGAAATAAGACATACCTTTTTAACCGGTAGATAGATCTGATGTACCTAATCACTGTAGACCTTACTGGGAGCTTGCTTTTAGAATCTAGAGACCTGACATCTTCATCTTCTCAAGTTTTTAGGGCTTTACCCTTTTGTGCGCACCCTATTATATTGCTATCCCACGTACATACATGCCCTTCTCAACTGTAGCCCACGTACACCTAAAAAACTAGGGTTTTTTTTCAGTATTTTCGGTAATTCCAAAATTTTTGTCGTCAACCCTACATGCTACCTCATACTTGCACAACTTCAGGTGTATCAATGAGTACCTGCAATAAACCTTACACAATAATAGATATTCAATATGCTCAGTAGGTGCTAATAGGAGATCCTTTCTCTCTTATTTATACTTCCATGTAGCTTCCTCAAGGGGTTACCTTCTAATCAACTTAACCCAATTTCATTTTTTTAGGGCTAACCCACTTCTAACCACTTGTCCACTTCTAACCCACTTTGCTAAAAATAGTAAATTCTCCACTTCTAATTGAAAATAATTTATTTTTTATTATTTTCTCATTTGCAACAACTTAACCCATGACTAACTCCTAGTTTTAATCACTTGACTAGTCAACTTCTTCTAGGAGCTTCTAGAATAATTTTGACTTCTAGATAACTCATGAGGGTTCTCCAACTTCACAAGGCCATAACTCTCTAACCGTGAGGAGTTATGTGATTTCCACATATCACCGAAAATGGCATGACATGTGCTATCCATACATAATAGTCTTATCTGCAAATATTTTAATCTTCATACCATTATACATCAATCAAACCGAAGTCCCTTATCCATACTTTTTGGGGCTACCGAAATTTGCTACCGAACTTGCTTCAAGGGTTGAAATCAATGACAACCAACCCAATTAATCAACACCTCAGGTTCTAGTGAGTTCATTTTGGTTCTTTGCAGGTTATACTGGAATATTTCAATAAATTATTCTAAACTCTCATCTTCCTTTTGTGACATTTTAAATAATTCATCCCTAATTTACCTTGCTTTACAGTAATCTTGGTGCTTGTTTAGGAATCTCTACTTCATTTCCTCCCATGGCTTGATATTTTTTCCCCCTAGTCCCATGAATCAACAAAGTTTTACATCTTTTAGGGTGTCCGGGAACAATTTCAACTTGTGGGCATATGAGGAATATTCATAGCTTTGACAAAGAATGCCAAACTCAAGGAGGAAAGTATTAGGGTCCTCACTAGATGAGCCATAAAATTTTGGCAAGGCAGAGGGTGAAAGTTTTGTCATCTGCACCGTCCCATTGGATTCATATATAGGGAATTCAAAGGTAATGGGTTCCTTTTATTTTAGAGTTTCTACCTCTTCTTCCATACCTAAAAACTTCTCTCCCCAAAAATATTTGTTGATTAAAAAAGTATAACAAATTCCACCGATTTCCGATCAGAACATCGGGTATTGACAAAATGCATTCGAGTTCTAAATAATTAATAGATTCCCTCGATCACCAATAAGCCATCGATGTCAGTAGAAATATTATGGGTTTGGTGGAACAATTAAAGTATTTTTTTTATGACCGATGACCCCACTTTTCCAAAGAATGAATCCTATCCGTCCAATCGTGGAAAAGGGAAAATCTCAACCATTGATGTCTACCACGCAAGTAGTGTTTATTTTTATGACTAGATTTTCCATGTCAGGATGCCGCATTACCTTTCATACTATCCTCGTCAGCATGCCATGTCAACTTCCACGTTGACTCTCGTACATGCCATGGTACTATCCATGTTAGCCACCACATGGAGCACCACATCATTTCCACATCATCATTCATACTATATCTCTGCTATGTCATTACACACATCATCATAGTATATATATTTCTATCATGTTCATCGGAGTTCAATGATTTTAATGGAATGTTTCTAGAAAAGTATACACATCTTTCCACTGACATCAATGGACTCATCGATCATTGGAAGGATCAACAACATATGGAGTTTCCCACGCAAATAGTTTATGTCGATCACCGATGGGATCATCTCCATTGGCCCAAACCCATCTCAAACGAGACATGGTATATGGCAAAGTAATAATTCCGATGAAGCTTTCCTTAGAAAATTAGAATCATTCGATTATGAGAGTGAATGAATATGGACCTTACAAAATCTTTGATTCATGCCAGGTCCATTTTCTATGGTTTTATTAATTCAATGCCACATCAAATGTCAAAAAATCATGAACCAATCAAGCATTAACACATCACTTGTTTTCATTTTATTTTCCTTGTTAGACATCCAGTCATCAAGACACATCTCCATGCCACATCATCATCTACATTCCTTTTTTTTATGACATCATGACTGTATACTGCCACATAATTGTACGAGTTCAGGTCATCATTTCCAAACCATCAATCATACAATGACACATCATCATTCCACATTATGTCCACATCACAAACTGTGCTTCACTTTTCCGTATCAATCATCCACATCATATGCCATGTGTTTCACTACGTCATCCTTCCACATTAACTTATGTGTCACTGCATACGTAGTCATGGTATCGGGGTATATTGGATCATCGATGATCAGGAGGTTCTAAAATTAACATATTTTGACAAGTGGGCACACTTTTGTCTACACCGTGAACCCATAAGGCGTCAACATATTTTGACAAGACTATTTAAGTAACCCGTGCCAACTCACTTGCTCGATCATCGATATACTAAGGACTTCATAATGAATCACAACCATCCATTTCACTATCACAATGAATCTCGGTGATAAATTTTTTTAACATAAATAGTGGCCACTCATGGGTTCCATGCTGCCACATCAGTTTCATACATGACCACGTCATCTCGCCACGCATCCAGTCCTACCTCTCCATTTCATCTTCCAAACTTTACTTTGACACCCCAGATAATACATATATTGTCACATCATCATGAATACCCACATGCATTTCCACATCACCATTTGATCTTAACAATGCGTGGCAAAGAAACAAGCTCGAAAAGCACTGATGAACTATCAACATCACTGAAAATCCTATGTGTGCATAAAGAGTAAAAATAATCTGTCAATCACTGATGAAATGAACCCCAACCATTTGATCATAAGCAATAATGGATATGGACCGTTAATCCTCCAACATGAGCTGTGCTAAAAAATGCCACATTTTTCCCGAGCACAAAAACGTTTTAAAAGTCGTCAATGAGGGAAAAATCCAGTTCCATATTTTTGTGATAAATTTTGATCTCGAACTCCATTTGAGGCATGCTTTATACCTTTGGAAAGGTATTTCTGAGATATACAACTTTGTAGTTATACGTTTTCTGTGATTTTGCATTGTTGAGTTACAGTTTTGAAAATAAGGATATGACATGTAAAATTCTTACTGTATTTTGGTGATAAATTTTGATTCTGATCCCCATTTTGAGAATTACATATATCATTGGAAAGGTATATTCAAGAGATACAACTTTTGTTTTATAAGTTTTTATTGATTTTATACAGTTTGTTTCAGGTTTGTGAAATAAAGGAAATCCAGCTCAGGGAAGTGACTTGAATATTTCATTTTAAGATCAATAAATTGTTTTATCTAATAAATTCATTACATTTTGAATATACATTTTTTTATGATCTAGATACGTGCAAGGGGTATCATTTAGCATGATGAGAATAATTTCAATGTTGCATTTTGCAAACTAATAGATTTCTGACAGCTGAAAAACACAAGCATGAAGATGGAGTTGGAAGAGTTGGTGATTGGATGCATGACCATTCCAATTTTAGAAGTGAATGATTACTAAATATTGAAGAACAACTCAACCAGAGTTCATTGTGGCTAAAATAAATGAAAAATCAAATTAAAGATGCATGCATGAGGTTTCTAAAGAAAGGACAATGGGTTGAATTATTTAATCAATGAAATATTTATGAGGATGAACATGCACAAATTGAAGTCGACAGTTAATTGGAGATGTGGCTAAATGCATGGATTTTCATATGGATGATTTATCAAGACTTTTGTTTACTTAAGATGCAAATTACACGAGGATATTGCATGATTTTTAATAAAGTCAATTTTATTTCTATTCCATAATTAAATTATTTTTTATCTTATAAATAAAGAGATCGACCTCTTAGTAATGGTCTTTGATATCTGGAACTATTTTCAAGAGATTTTCGATCTCTGGAGGGTTTTCAAGAGGATTATAAGTGGAGGACTATTTCAAGGCTCAATTTAGAAAGTCATTGGAGTCAAGACATTTCGGTTTTCTGAACTTTTGTGTATTATTTCATTTTTCGTGGATTACTCTGCCTTTTGAATTAATGCGAGAGGAAAATAGTAAAGATTTCAATTATGCTAAGTTATCTTGTGTGATTGCATAAATCATTAGGTGTTATCTTCAGTATTTATTTATTAATTAGTTTCTTAGTTTCTTTTTATAATCTTGTTTTTGTTATTTAATACATTAAACATTGTAGAATTATTTGTATAATTCTTGATGGAGTAGATGGAAAATTTTTGTGTGTTTTCTTGGGAATATCTTGTTGGCTATATCTTTCTGTGGAATTATTTCTTAGAAGAACAAAGTACAGTTGCAAGGTTATTTCCAACCACTATTTTGAAGAGTTATCTCCTGGAAAGAAAGGGTCTCATCTTTCTGCTTCCTCAAGGTGATCATGTAGTAATGCTTCGTCGTATAATTATTTCTTAGAGATCTCAAAGTTGTTGGTTACTTTCATTTAATGTTGCCATAGGTTATCCTTAGCACATGATTCCTCAAACCCCTTTCACTTATTTATTCTCTGCAGTAGGTAGAAATTAAACATAAAACAATAAAAGAACAAAAGAGAGAAATCAAACAAATTTTAAAGCCCATCGAGCGGTTTCCGAGCCATTAACCCAGAGAATCACACTACCCAAAACAAAGAAGAGTCTTATTGGGCCTTGTCTTTAGGTGTGATTCCTACTGTTGAGTCAAAGGGAATTTAGACCCGTCAACAAAATTGGTGCTAGAAGGATGACATGGATGACAAGTCGGCCCATGTGGAGATATTGTTCCAAAATGTATTAACAACCCATGGCACCTATCCGTATTCCTGCATGGGACCATGCTTTTAGTCTCCCGAGACCATTGCATGGTATCTAAAAAAAGACAATATATCTCTTGTCTAAAATAAAATTTGATGGTGAAAAGAATACCTCTGCATGTAGGCATCTTAGTGAATTCAATCTTGCATGTAACAATCTTAAGGTTTTTCAAGATGTTGAACTATGCAGATTATTTACTCTCACATTGGAAGGAAGAATTCAGGCTTGGTATAAGGCATTGCCAACTTAATCAATCCATAGTTGGAAACAATTCATGGAAGTTTTCTTAGATGCACATGATAACTGTGACTATGATGAGCTATGTGTTGAACTTAATAAAAAATGGAAAATGAAAGATGAATCTTTTGACGAATTTTTATTAAGGGTTGTACTGATTTATGATAGATTTGTGAAAGTGACAAACCCTCTATATATGAATTTGTTACCTTGTGTTTCTATTTATTTTCTTTTCCTAAAGAGGAAAAGTCTTTAATGAGTAATGATGAGGATTCAAATTATAAAGAGTATCCTCTACTAGAATTGCTTATATTATCATGTCATGAACAAGGTAATCAAGAAGACAATGACTATGAAGAGATTTTTAATGAACTGGTAGAAATTCATAGGAACATAAATGAACCCCTGGATGATTTCTGTCAATTATTCATGCAAATTTGTTGTAATTTTTCTAAAAATAATAGACCTCCAATCCAAGAAATCCTTGACTAGTTTACGTACCTTCTCTTTTTCCCTAAAGAAGATGGTGTACTCTAAAAAAACAAGGAAAATTCTCAACATCTTGATTGTTTCTCACCTCATATTTTATTCTCACTATTTCTTGAGACAGATTCATTACAACTACCATTAGAAGAAGTGGAATCACCAAAAGGAAATCATTTCCCCTTATTGAAACTAATGACATGGAATTCATTAACTTGGGAAATGTTATAGAAAAAGACAACATGGAAATTGCAAACACGTCTATGTTAAGAGCCAAATATCAAAGTAGCATTAAAACCTTAGAATAAGTACTGCACACCTTGAAAAAGAGATAAATTCAAATAATAAGCCTCTTCGAGGGGGAAACCTCCTTATACACTACAACAATTCACAAATACAAGATGATTCCAAATGAAAAGGTCTCCTTGGTATATATAGGAGACTAGGAGGTACAATTACAACTAATGGACCCAAGCCGACATAAATAAAAGAACAATACTAATGTAATATGCCCCAATTAAGTGGTAATGTGCCACGATTTAGGGCTTAACATGCCCCTCCCCTTCAGACAAGTGTTTTTCTCAATGCTTGAGTAGTTCTGGATGCTTCTGTATAAAACACTCATCTTCCCACGTGGAATCTTTAGTAGGCAGTTTCTTCCACTTAATGAGATACTCTGAAATTGATCTATTCCTCAACTGACAAATTCTTGTGTCAGTGATAGCTTCAAGTTACGATATGATTTTTTCTTCCTCGTCAAGTTTTGGCAATATATTTTGAACTAGGATCTTGTCACCTATAACCTTCTTTAAGCATGAAACATGAAAAAATGGGTGTATTCACGAAGATGCATGCAACTCCAATTTGTATGCCATAGTACCAATATTTTTCAAAACCTTATAAGGGCCATAGTACTTTGGTGATAATTTATTATCCTTCTTATCTTGCTTGAGGGACATATTTTTGTATGGTTGTAGTCTTAAAATTACCCAATCCCCTGCTTCAAAACTTCTTTCACTATGATGTTGATCTGCTTGTTGTTTCATGCAATTTTGTGCCATGGTCAGGTTGTCCTTTAAGAGTTGGAGAACTTGTTGATGCTCGATGTGATATTCCATTGCTTGAATCTTATATTTTTCTTTTAGAGAAGAAATGATGGATGGTGGTTGATATCCATAAAGCGCCATAAATGGTGTCATTTTTGTTGCATTATGAAAGGAAGTGTTATACCACCATTTTGCCAAGGGTAACCATTTGAACCATTGTGTTTGTTTATCAGAGATAAAGAAACGAAGGTAGCCTTCCAGACATTTGTTCACTATATCAGTTCTTCCATAAGATTGAGGCTGATAAGATGAGTTATGAGCCAATTGAGTACCCAAACAAGAAAATTATTATGTCCAAAAATGTCTAGTGAAGATGGGGTCTCTATCACTTACAATAATCTTTGGGATTCCATGTAGCTTTTGAACTGTCTCCATGAATGCGGTAGAAACTCTACTGGATTTGAAAGGATGAGAGAGTGCACAAAAGTGTGTGTACTTGGTAAGTCTATCAACAATCACCATGATGACACTCTTTCCTTCAGACTTCGGTAATCCTGTGATGAAATCCATGGAAACCTTCTCCTAGCGCTGACTTGGAATGGATAATGGTTGTAAAAGACATGGGGTCTTAATTCTTTCCACCTTATTTTTTTGGAAAACCAAACATTCTACCACAAACCTTTAAACATCAGTTTTAACGCCATCCCAAAAAAATTCCCTCTTGACCTTTTGATAGGTTTTCAAAAATCCCGAGTGCCCTCCCACCGGAGAGGTGTGCAATTTGAAAAGTACCTTTTGTTTGAGTTGGGAATTCTTACATAAATATAAATTATCTTTGTACCATAGTGAATCATTTTTCCATGTAAATGTATCAGATGCACTGGAATCCTGCTACAACTTTTGAATGAGATTCCACACTTCTTCGTCATTCTTCTATTCATCCCTTGCTTCTGTTATCCAATCAAGTTGGATGATAGAGATAGCACAAAGAAATGCCTTAAAATCTTCATCCTTTCTTGAGAATGCATCTGCGACAACATTTTTCTTCCCTTTTTTGTAGATGATTTCAAAATCGTAACCCAACATCTTGGTCACCCATTTTTTTTGCTCTTCTGAAGATAGTCATCATTCCAAGAAGTATTTAATACTGTCATGATCTGTTTTGATCTTGAAGTGCCTATCTATTAGGTAAGAGCACCATTGCTTCAATGCATGTAGTATTTCCATCATTTCCTTCTCATAAATGAGTTTGTGTAAGTACTTTCCCTTGATTGGCCAACTTTCGAAAGCAAGAGGCCTTCCATCTTGCATTAGAACATCGCCAATGCCATTTCACGAGGCATCACATTCCACAATAAAGGTTTTTGTGAATTCTGGTGTGGTCAAGATAGGAGATTTTCACATTGCATCTTTAATTTGTTCAAAATATTGAGTTGCCTCTAGAGTCCATGAAAATGCATCATTCTTAGTTAATGCATCAAACCCAAAAATCCTCTAAGATTCTTCAATGTTTTGGGAATCAACCAGTCCATCATGGATTTAATCTTGTTAGTATCTACCTTGACACCTTCATGAGATAAAATATGACCCAAATACTCTACCTCCTTCACCCCAAAGAAACATTTGGATGATTTGGCATATTTGTTTTGCTCCTTTAGTAGCTGTAGCACCCTGTCAACATGTCAAACATGATCTTCCCAAGACTTGCTATAGATTAGTTTATCATCAAAAAATACTAGCACAAATTTTCGAAGGAAGGGATTGAAAATGGAATTCATCAACCCTTGGAATGTGTAAGGTTCATTCGTAAGGCCAAAAGGCATGACCAAAAAATCATAATGGCCTTCATGAGTTCTGAATGTTTTTTTTTGGGATATCTTCTTCCTTCATTCTAATCTGATGATACCCTGAACAAAGATCCAACTTTGTGAAGTAGATTTCTCCATGTAGTTAATATAACAATTCATCAATTATGGGAATGGGAAACTTATCTTTAACGATGATCTTGTTGATATCTCTATAATATAGAAGCATACTCCATGAGCCCTCTTTCTTGAGTACCATTACCACCGGTGCAGAGTAAGAACTTTGGATAGGTCTAATAATGCCAACCTCTAACATTTATTTAACCATACGCTCAATTTCACTCTTCTGGGCATAAGGGTATCTGTAAGGCTTGATGTTAGGAGGAACACTCCTAGGAATTAAGTGAATAGAATGATCATGATCGTGAGTGGGTGGAAGACCTCTGGTAATATATTAAAATACTTTGGAATGATTATCAATGATCCCTTGGAGATCTATGGGAATATATGGCTTGTATGTTTGAACATCTAGTGAGCATATTTGTACAATTACACCCCGATGCCCCTTTTTCAATAATTGTTTCATGCCATTAGAGCTTACCACCTTATTGGGTTTCCTATGACACCCCTTAACTCAAATTCCTTTCCTTCCAATGAAAATTTCATGAAAAGTTCTTGAAAATTAAAATTCATTGTTCCCAATGATTGTAACCATTGGAACCCTAGTACGACATCAACACCACCCATGGGTATAGCAATCATTGGAATATTAATTAAATATTCTCCCATGGTAAGATTGATCTTATGGAATTTTCCTGAGAAATTTATTGTTCCTCCATTTGCAATCATTACTTGAAACTCTGGCATTGGATATATAAGTCAATTGAGAGACTTGGCTAATTTACAGTGAATGGAATTATGAGTATTACTAGAATCAATTAACACTATTACCTTTTTCTTTTTGATATATCCTTCGATAATGAGGGTTTGAGGAATGATAATTCTAACCAATGCATGACATGATATGGTGGGAGTCATCTCTTCAGAATAAATATCATCTACATATTCATCTTGAGATTGTTCTTGTTCTTGTTCTTTTTCTTCTTCCTCTTCACAATCTATGTAGAATAATTTTTTCTCATGACACTTATGTCCCTTATTGTACTTGATGTCACAATTAAAGCATAAACCTTTTGATTTTATTTCCTCTAATTGTTGAGGTGTAAACCTTGTAGGTTGAGGTGGTTTAGAAGAAGGAACATTATTCTCTCGATAAATGTTAGGGGTGGTCCTTCTAGCAGCCATAGCCAAATTTTTACTTTCAACATTTCTCGCCACCTTGAACACATTCTCCAATGATTTTGGTTCCCATAGGAGAACCTCATGTTGAATGTTATCCTTTAAAGTTCCTATGAAAAAATAAATTAGGTGCTCATACAAAATATTTGTTACCTTTATATTCAATCTTTGGAATTTTTCAATGTGCTCCTCAACTGAACCCTTTTGCTTGAGATTTATCAATTGGATGAAGAAGGTATTGCTCCTTTTATCCCCATAGTGTGCTATCATTTCTTCCGTGAAAAATTTCCAAGTAAAAATTTATTTGCAAGAACAAAGCCATCGATACCACATAAAATGATTAGGTTCTAAATACAAGGATGTAATTCATACCTTTTGTGTGTGAGGCACATCATGTAGATCAAAGAACTGCTCCATCTATAGTATCCATGTGATTGGATCCTTGCCATCAAAATTCCTCATATCGATCTTAGGAAAGTGGTTGGTCTTCAACCCAAAGCTGGATTTTAACCAGTCTTGATTCATCTTCCTTGTGTCCTCATCATGAATTTCATGGGATACATTGTCACTTTCAGGTGGAATCCATCATCCTTTGTAGTTCATCTTTTGTTACTACCTTGTTTTGTAAATCATCTATGTCCTTGCACATTTATTCACCTTCATCAAGAGTCTAAGTAGGACTATATGAGGGCTTATTTGGTGTATAAGTTCCCTTTTTTGGTGGCATGTTGTCCAAGTATCACTGCAAGGTAGGAATTCCTAATTGTCTTAGGCAGAGGTCCTCACAGACAAGGGAGCATCAGGTGCTATATCTCTCTGATATACATGCGGGTCCAAAAATAGTCCTCGACTCAATATCTCAAGGAAATAACTAAGGAGGATTGACCATGCCCTTATCCATACTATCCAACTACCCAGGTACTAGAGAGTGATCTTCTCGAGTGTTGTTCTCGGTGTACTATAGCAACAAGACGACCAAATGGTTTACTCAGTTGGTCTCAGGATTCTATGGGGTCTCCCAGTATACACCAGGTATGTGGGAGATCAAATCCATAGTATTTATGTCTATAGCACAACCATTCAAAAGGGGCCTTCCAATATACTCTAGGTACGTGGAAGAACCACAATGTCCCTGGGTTGTAGCATTGACAAGTAACGACAAATCCTACGTTTAGAGACGCTGGAATACATATATACCAAAAAATCCCTAAGATTCTCCCAAATTTATGTGATACTCCTATTATCCCACTTTATTCCACTTTCTGAATCACCCCAATTGGATCTTCTACTTAAAATATATGCAAATTTCGCCCAAAAAACACACCTTTTAAAACCCTGATTTGGAGACTGTTCTACTAGTTGACCTTTCTTTTGTTGTAGATATACAATTTCATCCCTTCTAAGTCTAAAATTTTAGCTTGAGGTAGCCTTATGTTTCTTCTTTCCATCCCCATAGGTTAGACCAATATTTGATTCTTCAAGATAATTTTATGATAACTTTGCCAAGATGTGTTGATTTTTCCCTTACATGAGAGCGAATTTGTACGGACTGCCGTGTATCATTGTCTTCAATTCAGAACTTGAAATTTTTACCAGTAAAACTTCGGTCTGTACCCTAAACAATGGAACAAGTCTCACTCAATTTTTAGGTCTATAGAATCTGATATAACAGTTTTCCCAAGAACACCTATTTTATACTGAAATATGGACAAGCCAAAAACCCTAATTTCCCCAGAGAATAACTTTCAAAGTACAATGAATCAAGGATGAAATTTGTAAAAAATATAATTCACTATCCCTCCTTCGTATTGTAAAATTTTTAGAACCTGAAACTAACATGAAAAAAATTGGGAGTGAAAATTGCAAGAAGACCTATTTTAGACTAGTTTAAGGACTAATCAAAAACCCTAACTTGAACATAATGTATCTCCACAAATATAGAAAACCAAGATCTAAAATTTGGACCCACGTTAGATACATATGTATTCTCTACACCATATAAATTCTAGATCCTGAAACCTTTCAGAAAAAAAATTGTAGCAAAAATTCCAAGAAGGCTTGTTTTGAAGAAGCTAGCCCCGAGGATTGTCTAGCTCTGATACCAAATGTTAAGAACCAAATATAAAAATAGCATAAAAACCTTAGAATAAGTA
>ML778913.1:194424-240611 GCA_009831015.1 Picea engelmannii | reverse complement strand
TCTTGTTTTTTACAATATGATTTCAAAGAATATTTTCAATATTCTATTTTAGAGGATGATTCCAAACTAGTTCTTAATGACAAATCAATTTCCAATGTTGTTGTAAATTTGATCAATGATTTAACATCCAAGAAAATAGAGTCAACATGTTCCAATGATGATCATGAATAGTGGGAAGAGAATGAAAAATACATGATTTATGAAGTATAATATTTCATTGAAACAAGTGAATTTACATGAAAATTTGAAAGTGAACATACCAACCAAGTTATATCAACTAAAGATCAAAAGAATAATCAATTTTTTTCTGTTTGTGAAAATTATCTTGCTGAAGAAATCAAGTCAATTTCAAAATCTGAAAACTTTTATGAACTCTACTTAGATTTATTTCATTCATCATATTGTCATATAGTTGACCCTTATTTTGGAAACAAAATACAATGTGATGCAGAAAATAAAGAATATTGAAAAACATGGATTGATCAAACATACAATAAGAGTAGATGTCCATTTAGTGTGCAGGGTTTTGATAATTCCTTGCAGTCAAAATTTCTTGAAAATAAGGAAGCAAAGTTTGATTATGATAGTCCTATTTTTTTATGACAATGTTTCTTTTCAGGAATTGGATTTGAGATTTGATATATCATGCATGGAACTAATTCAACCTGAAAACATTGATATTTTTGAAAAGATAGAGCAAGGAGTACCAACAGAATTTTCAACTCATCATGGAGGGGCAATAACAGGAAGTCACCCCATCATCATACATAATGACGAAGCAATATGTTGAACCAAGAAGTATTTTCAGTTGGATTTATTTTGGAATTGCAAACTAATATCCATGAGCAAGTAAATCACTTATCTTTGCATTCCTTTTTAATACTCCATCATTTGCAAATTGGTTTTAAAGATATCATTGGAGACTTCTTGGAATTATCTTTTGCCAGGAAATTTTCTCAAACAAGTGTCCATCACTTTTTGTTTTGAAACAATTGCATAATGTTTTAATTCTTTCAATCAAACAATACCTTTTTCCTCATCTGCACAAACCTACATAGTGCCTTGATAGACTAATTAATGGTGAGGTAATTAAATGGTTACACTAGATTTATGATTTAACATAATATTGGTTGAGCCATTGTAGGTTAGGGTAAGAGTAGCTTAGTTTTATTTTTGTTTTTATTTTAATTTTTTGAATAAGATGTTGGACCAATTTTGGTTTCTTGAATAAAATCCATCAGATTATAATTTAGTTATGATTTTCAATTCTTTTTACATAGGATTTTTCTTTTTTTCTTTATTTCAAGCATTCACCTTAGAGTTGATTTTAGTTATCTTCTGATTTCACGTTTAGTTTAGTTTTACTTAAATTTAGTTGTTTTTACTTTTTTGATTGTTGCATGGTTTCAGTTTGATTTTCATAGTTGATTTTCATGATTCTTACTTTGCATGTTTTGTTTTTTATTTGCATGATTTGCATGCTTTATTTTTGTTTGTTTTTCCATAAATAAATTTTGGGGGATGTTGAGTTTTCAACCTCTGGTCTGTGGAACAGGACATTTTAGCTCTCTGCTAAAAAAACTTATTTGTTTTTAATATCAAAAGTGAAGTAAGTTGACAGTGAGCAGGAGTAGGAGTCAGAAAGTACTTTTAGTTTATTTTATATGTGATTTGGAAAAAATACAATTCTTTGTCGTTGGTGGGAATTACTATTATCAAACATGAAAAGATTGAAAAATTCATATACTCTATAAATCATGATCTAAATGATGAATGCGAAATTAATGAATGTCTTGCTTCTTTTAGAATGGGTAAGATTTAAATCCTAGGGGACTAATTTATCTCTTCACTAACAAATGTCATCCTCCTAGACTCAAATACATATCCCACAAGAAATCATCATCACAAAAAAAGCATCCAATAATGGGTACACATGATTTTCAACATAATAATAAAAGAAAGAAGTGATGAGGTAGGAAAATAACTCAAAAGGGAATCATGATGTTAAGGAGGGAATGCAAATATCTCCACTGGGGATATGGACGCTCGCTAGCAGTGGAGCAAGGTCTGTGATATCAGGGTGAATCTCTCGAGGCTATCGACGCTTGCTGGCAGCGGAGCAAGGTCTGTGATATCGGGGTTACTCTCTCGAGGCAATGGATGCTCGTTGGCAGCGGAGCAACACCAAAAGGGTGATAAGGTTGCTTAGAGATTATACAAAATAATACCCTAATACTAGAAGTAATATCTAATTTGGTTTCTTACTCAAAGTCCAGGTCAGTGATCAAAATGAGTTATCTTTTGTGTTTAGTCAAAGTCAAAACCCCATGACAAGGTAAAGAATGATTTCTAAATTACATATAGAGGGATCTATGCGTGGTTTATATTTTCTCTTCCTGTTCTATGTCTATATTTCTTGAAATTGTTTGGTTGTGATAATGGGTATAAATAGAGATGCTGGATTCATCCAGTGAATCGCCATTTGTTGAGTCCTTAACACACCCATAAAATTTTTGGATTTTTGGGTACCACTTTTCCTTTTAATAATTTTGTGTCTTCTTCTTTTTGGATTTATATAGGTTGCATATTTTTCCTTTGTTAAGTTTATGCGTTTTTTTCCCTTTGTTTTCTTTGCATTTAAAAATATCAATAAAACCCAAAAAATCTCATGTTTTACATCAAGAAAGGAAACCCAAAGAAAGAATTAAAAAAAGGGAAAAATCACAACAATATTCGAAAGTGTTGATGAACTCATCGTGGGGGGGGGGGGGATCTCACCAAAATACCAAGCAAAGTGATTTACAAAACCCCAATGTCGATGAGAGTCTAAGAGAAGTTTCGATGGTAAAGATCGACAGAAAAATCAAGCAAGTTCAAAAAGTATAACAAATTCCACTGATTTCCAATAAGACCATTGGGTATTGGCGGAATGCATTCGAGTTCTAAAGAGTTAACATATTTTGTTGATCGTCGATGAGTCATCGATGTTGGTGGTAATATTATGGGTTTGGTGCAATAATTAACATATTTTTTCGATGACCAATGACCCCACTTTTCCAAAGAATGAATCGTATCCATCCAATCGTGGAAAAGGGAAAATATTGACCATTGATGTCTACCACACAAGTAGTGTTTTTATTATGACTAGGTTGGCCATGTAAGCATGCCAAATTACCTTCCGTACTAACCTTGTCAACATGCGATGTCACATTCTAAGTTGACTCTTGTACATTCCACAGTACTCACCATGTTATCCACCACATGGACCACCACATCATTTCCATGTCATCATTCATACTATATCTCTGCTGTGTCATTACACACATCATCATAGTATATATATTTTTGTCATGTTCATCGACATTCGATGTTATTAATGGAATGTTCAGGTAAGTATACACACCTTTCCACCGACACCGATGGACTCATCATGCATCGATATGATCACCAACAGATGGAGTTTATTGTGCAAACAATTTTGGTCGATCACTGATGGGATCGTCACAGTTGGCCCAAAATCATCTCAAAAGAAACATGGTATATGGAAAAGTAATGATTTTGATGAAGCTTTCCTTAGAAAATCAGATCTGTACAATTATGAGAGTGAATGAATCTGGACCTTAAAAAATATTTGATTCATGCCAGGTCCATTTTCTATGGTTTTATGAATTCCATGCCACATCAAATGTCAACAAACAATGAACCAATCAAGCATTAACACATCACTTGCTTTCATTTTCTTTTCTATGTTAGACATCCAGTCATCAAGACAGGTCTGCATGCCACATCATTGTCAATGTTTCATCGAAACCTACACGGGAGATATAGCTAAAGCAAGTACAAACAAAGCTTATCAAGAAAGGAAGAGAGATTCAATATGGAAGAATGAGAAAATATATTCACACTACTCCAATGAGATGATGATTGATACATAGATGATGATCAATATGATCAATATGATATAATGAATGAGTGGAATACACTCATATATAGGACATAACATTCCATAATAGCAGCATGCATGCATGCATAATAGCATAATAGTGATGATCTAAAATAGAACTAGTCAGTTAACTCCCACTGAACTAGTGTGCCAAAAATAGAATTTTCTCCAACACCCCCCCTGAACATCACTATGGAGTAAAAATGAGTCTGGGATACTAGGCCATATTAGGTACTTATGTACAATGCAAATAAACACTGAAAAAATGAGGAAAGAGGGAAAACCACGTGGGAAAAAAACCCCCCTCAATAGACAATGCATCAAAAGAAGAAAAGGAAGCTCCTAGGCAATTGTGTTCTTCACTGCAAGACGATCCCACAAAGTCTGAAACTTTTTCTCACTGAAAGTATTCATGAAGATGTAGAAATCTTTATGGATATTATGAAGTCATATGGAAACCTGTCTAGCCTTGTACCTCTTGATCCTGTGGACCCACCTGCATATGAAAATATTCCTTTCTGGTGGAAGTGGAACCAGATGCCAAGTCTGATTATTTAGGAGTGAGACATACTCCTTATGCATGGATGCTTGGCATAATGGATTTCCCACAACCTCACTATAGAGTTGCGGATTAGAATATTAAACCATATAGTAATGCATGGGCATCACTGGTTCATAAGATGAAGGTACATGAGAAGGATCCTCATGATGAGATTGAGTCCTCCTTGAATCCAATGGATTTCCTGCAAGAACACCTACTTCATGAAGTGTGAATTGTTCCCTCTTGGGCATCTTCTAAAGCTTCGATGCTAGCTTCTTATCTGGTTGTACTATATACTTATTTCCATGTATAGAATCTGAGTGTATGAAATCATCTCTGATGTCTGAAACTGATGGAAGCACAAGAGTTTAGGTGTTCCAGTGGGAAAAATCCCCCTATTACTATACTGGGTTAGAGTATAGGCAGAGCATTGATATCCCTTAAAAGACAATCCTATTCGTAAACTACCCCAAACACTCTAAATGGATGAACAAAAAGAGATAGGAAAGTAGGTCAGAAGTAGTACCTTTGGTCCTAACGTTCGATGTAGACCTCCTCCACCTTTGTAGCTTCCTAGGCTATTGGTCTCTTCCCAAAACTGACCTGCAAGAACACTTAGGTAAATAATGATACACATATTCTATCTGTACTCATCAATATTAGGGTTAGATATAAACCATTATTCATAGATCAAACGAAAAGAATTAACACATATTATTTGGGACAAGAAAATGATTCTTTTATTCAGTATGCAGATTAAAAGTTACAACCTTCAACGACTGACACTCCGCGAACTAGGTCCAGACTCCTCTTAATGTTGCTCCAAGTGAATCATCCCAAAGCCTTCTCTCACAATAAACTAATCACTTTAGGGAAAGGGAAGGGATTGTATAGGAGAAAGGGCTAGAGAGGGAATGCTGAGGCCAAATCTTAGAAAGGGCTACAAGACTTGGAATAAGAGAGGGAAGGGATTTTGGCAGAGTTTCTCTGTTCTCATGCTTGTTGTTGGAATGGGACCCTAAGACCTCCTTTTATATGACAAAATGGTAGTTAATCGGGTTGGGGATGGGCTACAATGGGTGAATTGGTTAAGAAACCACCAATAGCCCGTTAACTCTGCCAAATTCCTTGCAACGTTTTATTTTTGGAAAATTTTGGAGGTAAACGTGAGATGTTTAGTATGCAACTAGCGTATGTACATGGGCTGTCTAGTATGCAGATAGCATATGTACATGAGTAGTAGTGCAACAAAGTTCATACATGCTCCAAAAAATGGTTTTTTAAAGAGAGTTCCTCAACAATAATTTGGTAAATTGTGCAAGTAGAAAGGCCAATGCCATGTATGCATAGGCAGGGAATTTTAGAGTTATAACAGATACCCCTAATGCGTGAGGTTAGAAGAGAAACTAATGGCCAAAATACATTACAATATATTTAATAGTTCAGGAGGTTGCCATCTGCAAAACAATGATAATCTCTCCAAGGCGTGCATACCCATGCTCGATATGAACTAATCATGGCTGCCAATAAAGTACACTGAAAATCCATGTCATAGAAAAGTCTATATAAAGTGCATCCGCGAGAAATACACAACGGATCTACATCTCAAAATCATTCTATGTTATTCAAGTACAATATAATATGCATCATCAAGAAGCATCAATGCCTCTGGCTAGATATGAGGACTTCATAGCTCTAGCAACAACTTCAAGATATTCAACAACTTAGGTAGGAGTACAATAGGAGTGTAAGAGTCACTACTCCGAGGTCTTCGACATGCCGTCAGGGAAAGATTGGAGGATCTCAATCATCAGGCACAAAAAATCGTCGATTTTGAATCTGGACTTGACTGGACTCACGGGATGGATGACTCATGAAAGTCAAGAGAAAAAATTCATAATGGATGACTCAGGTTGGATAAAACTTCCCTTGGACAAAAGCATGAAAGATGATCAGACTCAGGCAACATAATATTGACATAATTCTGTGATGCAGGAGGCACCACAAATTCTCCATATGTTTGGAAGAGTAACCAAATGAAGGAGGACACAAATCTATGTAGTGAGAGAAACTTCCTAAGGTCATAATAGATCCCAATGCTTGGAGAACAAATGGAAGGATGTGCTTTGCCCAAGGGAGACTATCTTGCTGTCGAAAAAATAATGTATATTTCTTGTCCCCTCTTTTTGGAATATTTGATTTTTTTGTCTTTTTCAAATTTTTAATGAGCATGAAAAAGAATAAAAGAATGCTACATTACAAAGGAGGCATGAGTGTTGTGAGCAAGCAAACTGGTTCCAAGCACATGGAACATATTGATTCTCAAGGCAAGGAGACAAGTGCAGGATAAGGACACTCAGGGAAAATTCCTCCATGGGTCAAGGTGTCGGATCACAAAGGAAAAAAGTGTTGCAAGGCTTGCGTATAAGGAATAATTTAAAGGTTCAGTTGAGAGCAACATGGAGCCGACATTAGGCCAAAGAAACAAAGATGAGACCCACAATGCGATTACACATGACACAACAAGATTCCTTCCCTGTGGATTTTTATAAGCCCAGAGAAAGTAAGCTCGATGGTTTTTTCACATTTAGAGAGTTTGAAAAAATGTTAAAGAAGACTCCAGGGAGTACCTTTTTCGCAATTAGTCCAATCGGCTCGAAAAAGAGTTAAATTTCCACTGAAAGGACGTCTCTTCAAAACCGTTTTAACGAGTGTGACAAAGACAAGATCACTCGGCTATCTTTTCAATTTTAAGGAGTCTGAAAAGAGCTTAACTATGGACTCAAAACCCTTTTCTAGGTTTAGTCTCCTTAGCCCGAAAAAGTATAAAATATAATTGAGGAGAACTCTCCCAGCGAGACGAATCTGCCAAGGCATACCCTTTTCCAAAATAATCTATTGGATGGAAAAAGTGTTAAACTCATGCTGAGTAGATGTTATTCTAGACCAATTTAACGAGTGTGAAGGAACAAGGTCACTCGACGATCTTTTCATATTTAGGGAGTCTGAAAAGATCTTAACTATGGACTCTATGGGGGTTCCTTTTTCGTAAGTAATCTTCAAGGCCTGGAAAAGAGATAAACCAAAACCAAGGAGAATGTTCCTTTTTCAAAAATATTGTCCCTCAGGCCCGAAAAAGGGTTAAAATTACACCCAAGAATACTCTTCTAGCGAAACGAAGTTTCTAGAGCATACCTTTATTCGTAAAATTGGCCATTCAGACCGAAAAATGGGTAAACTACCACCGGACAGATGTGCCTTCAAATTTGAGTTTGAAGAGTGTGAAGGGAAACAAGATCACTCGACAATATTTTCATTTTTAGAGAGTCTGAAAAGGGCTTAAAGAAGACTCCAGGGGAGCTACTTTTCTCAAGTAATCTAGACGAGATCGAAAAGAATAAATACAGTCTTGTTGGATGTTTCTTTCAAAATTTAAAGTGAGCTTGAAAGACAACAAAGCGTGTTCATTAGGGAGTCTCGTGGGTAAGTACAAGAATGATGATTAGTAAGAAGAATGAGGCTTCAATATGTAATCATGGTGGGACCAACAAGGACTCCCATGCCTATGAATTACTTCGGCATGGGAACTAAAAGAAAAACAAGGTTCCAACTAGGATTCCCATGGAAGGAAGGCTCTACCACATAAAGTATGACACACTTATCAGCAAGGAAGGTTCCATGTCGCACTTTAGTGGGGTCAATCATAAGGCCAAATGAACCAGGAAACAAATAATGAAAATATGCAAGTAGGGAAAAATCTAACCTATATGCCAGTTTCAAGGTCAATACCCGTCAGAACGGATCGATACGATGAACACAAATTCAAAGAAAAATGTCTCCAAGATCCTGCATATAATGCCAATAATACTCATCCAGAAGTTAATAGATCCAATATAGATAGAAACTTTAGAAAATAAGAGGTGCTACTAAATACAAAACTTGAAAACAACAAACTTGGATTGTAAAATATGTACAAGGTACTGCACAATCTTATGGCTCATGCGTGGTAGTAGTTCAGGTAGAGATTGCTACTAGGATCTAACCAAGAGTCTCTTCGATAGTCAACTTGGAAATTCTCCCAAAAGGGAAGAAAACATAAACCACAGTGTAATTCTTCCCACGATATAGAGACCATAGTTATGGCTTCAAGGATAGCCTCATCCGAAGGCAATTCAATATCCGAGAAATCACGTGAATGAGGAGGGAAGACAATCCCAAAGGGTGAAGTAAACTGACCATATTCCATATGATGATGGAGGTTCTGGTCAGGACTGGAAGAGTCTATCAGTGAAGAATCACAAGCACGAGGGCTCGAGGATATACAAACAGTGATATTAGACTCAAAAGGAGACTTAAGATCACTAGGACCAAGAGGGGGAATCAAGGGCTCTCATGCCCCCATTGGATAAAAATATTGATCAATTTTTGAGACCATGTCTCGAGAAGGAAAACATGATTGCATAGGATCCTGCTCAGAAGAAATTGAACATCGAGGATAAGACGCCAGATAATTAACCTGTGGCGGGGTAGAGTCTACTCAAACACTAGGAACATATAAAGGGGAAGCCTGAACTAACGTCGAATTAGGATGGTGATTATCATATGCCAACTGGTCGATAGTGACAATGCTTCCATTAAGAGGGAAATGCATCACCTGAAAGAGCGTAGACACCACAACATTCATAGAATATACATAATCATGCCCGAGAAGCATATTGAAATCTAACGGGCCTTGCACCACTATAAAATCGACAAGGACAATGTTCCCACCTAAAGATATATGAAACTAAGGAAGAATCTCCAAATATTCACTAGGACGTCTATCAAAATCCAACAACTCATGCGAAGCAGACACAAGATCGGGAGAACCCAAAGCTTGCCAAGCCGAGGAGGATAAAATACTTGCAGAGGCTCCTTCATCCACAATACATTGGTAAATGTTTTTTGAATCAACTTCAACTCTTATTTGAAAGGGTGTAGAAGAAGGAAGACAAGGTTCAATAAGGTCATTCCAATCAAAGGAAACCATCCTATGACTTGGAGTGGGTGTGCTCGAGGTGAGCAGAATGCCCCCTTGTTCTTAAAGTACTGAACTGGAAATGCTAAAAACATAGTAAGTAGACACATCACTCCCTGTCAGAAGAGTGGGATCAACAAAATATTGCATTGGCGTGACCACTTTGCTAGACTCGACACTCTCCAAGAGAAGAGTGGGATCAACCGAATATTGCATAGACATGACTACTGTCTCAACCACTAGCTAAATAGTCTACGAGAAAACATGGTCCGAAGGTCCATCACCCCCCCAAAAAGGAGTGGGATCGGTTGAAAATTGCATCGACACGACCACTTTCTCAACCACTGGCTGAATAGGCTGCGAGAAAACATGGTCTGAAGGTGCATCACCCCTAAAAGAGGAGTGGGGTCAACCAAAGATTGCATTGGCACGACCACTTCATCAACCAAAGGCTGAATAGATTACGAGGAAACCGAAGAATACTCAGAATCAAAAGAGCTTATAGACATGGACCACAATATTCGTGCCTCTGGAATGCCAGGGCAAAAATGAGTAAGGTGATCTCCCTTGTAAGGATTACAAGGGAACTTAGGCTCACGTCCTATGCATCTAGGTTTTTCAATAGAATTAATGTCGCCAACATGACTAGCAGTGGCTGGTTGCTTACCCCCAACATGATTAGTTGTTGGCACAGGGGCTGACCCAGGGTTCAATGCTACAACAACACACCAACAAAACCCTAACTATCGACCCTTTCGGCAACACCTGCAAAGAAGATGAAGTCTCACCTAAGGTAGAGGCAGGGGTGGTTGCATGACTCCAGTGTCTGCAACCTTAGCTGGGACACATACCTATGATTCTAATGAAAGCACTCAATAATTAACATTCATCGATATTCAGTTCTTAGTTACAACGCAGTTAAACCCTAATTACAATACAACACAATATTCAACCAGATCTATCATCTAACAATACTTAACATGACGAAACAAATCAGATCTAGCAGATTCAAGCACTAATCAGATGTATATAAGTTAGCTCTAACATCCATCGATATTATTAATCACTAAGCATTGACAGATCATTCATCTATATTAAAGCACTAATCACATTAACATATAAGAACATCAACACATTGCACAAAGTAGAGAAACACAACATGTACGTGGTTTACCCCCACCCTGGGGGCATGTCCACCAACTCTTTGTCTTCTTTATTAGCTTCTTCAATAGGTTACATGCACAGAGCCTCAGAGCCCTACTCTACATAGGATAGGAGATCTGCGCAGCTCGCTAGATCCTCCTTCCCCGAGTAGATCTAATCACATAGCCTTCCACAACCTCTTACAATGACTTGCACTTAGCTTTGCAAGTCTCACATAGTATGCACGAAGCACTTACAAATCTTGATCACACAGATCCAACTCTAGCACTCAACCATTCATTGTTTTGTTCACTACATCACCTTAGCATCTATTTATACATACAAAATAGGCCTAAGCATGGGTGAACCCATGGGCCGACATTCCCATACCTGTTACATAATCCCAAATCCCAAAAAGGGCCCTAAAAGGGGCCGATATCCCATGATATCTGCTTCATCTTGCGCTTCACCTTCAACATCCTTTCAAAGTCCCAAAATTAGGTCAAACATGACCAAGAATTCTCAAAAATTGGTCAAGGGCCAACAAGTCCCCAACACTCACCTGTGACTCGTCTCGAGTCACTCTGATCTGACTAGTCTTGCTTCAAAAGCCTCGAGCTTGGCTCGAGCTTCTTTGACTTGTTGCTATGCTACAACCTCCTGTTTAATGAACTCTTGTATGACTGCTTCATTGACAGGTCCCTTGAGACGTTGTTCAACTACAGTGACAACTTGCTCCAGTTCTGCTCCTCGGCCTTCGATTTCTGTGAATAGTTGGTAAGCCTCGTCTTGTATAGGTTGGAGCCTCTAAGTTACTTCCATAACTCTGCTCTGAATAGCATGGACCTGCTGTTGGGTAGTGCACTGCTCTTGGGATCACTTCATTCTTTCCACAGTTGACATGGGCTTCAACTATGCCTGTATTGTCTCTGCTTGATACTTTGCTTCCTGGAGCTATGACTTCAATGCCTTCTATTCTGGATCCTCAGTGAGTTGTTCATACGTTTGGGCATTGCGATCACTCAGTTGCTTACATTCCAGGGAAAGGAATTTTATTCTTTCAACTGTGCTTCAAGCAGTTTCTTCCCTTTGGTCCCTTACATCTTTCGAGGTGTCAGGTACAGTGCAAAGCTCTAAATCTATTATCCATTGTTGTAGCTATTGGACAGCTTCTGCAAGCTGCTCTACTTGATGCGTGACTCAGTCTTCAGCTTGTAGATCTAATCTTGTCACAGAGCAGAGGGCTCTATTTACTTCTTCTTTTACCTTGAGATGCTCTATGAGCAACTGTTCTTTCTCTTGCTGCATCTATGCTTTCTCCACTTCAAACTTGGCCTGGAGAGCAACCTTCTCCTATTCTGCAATTCTGTGTTGTTCTACAATGTTGCCTTGTACTTGCTTCAAGGTCTGGGTAGTTTTTTCTACTTCTTCTTATGAACGATGAAGATGAGCTTCAACTGCATCAACTAATCGACGGAGTTGGGCTGGCTCATCCCCAAACTCTGGTTCTCTTGATGACAGGGGCACAATGGACACTGCGCGACTGGACTGAAGGGCTTGCTGTACCCCTCAGAACTCGACCTTAAGTCTATCATACATTTCTTCCTGCTTAGATTATTATTTTTCCACGATTTCCAACGAAGAGTCATTGAGGGATGCTATGATGAAGTTGAAGTCATCAGTAGTAAGCACAATCTTCATCTTGGTCATGGTGGCTCTCGATTTTTTCCAGGAAGAAGGTTTCGGGGAAGCAACCTTCCTCTTCTTTAAGGGATCGATCGCATCTCTCGACGGTGTTACTTCACCTTGCTTCTATTAAGCTCCTGTGCCATTTATTTCTTCCTCCTCACCCCCTCGGTTAGGTGATACTCAAGCAATCTTTCTTGAGGCACTGCTTAATTCTTGAACCTCTTCAGTCTTGTTCATTTTGCTAGGTCCAGGTGTATGATGCACGGTTTCTGGGCTATCAGGGTCAGACATCTCTGCATGGTCTGCAGGAATAAGGAGGTTTGCCAACCAATCCTTAGTGGTCTCCTCAAGATCCTCTTCCGTGAGCTTGTAATATGACTACAACTTCTCCTTATGTTCATCGACTCACGCTGTAAGGTAGATGAAGTGCCGATCTATGCAAAAATTCATCAGAGGTTGGAATCTCTGTAAGGTGTTCAGAGTCATGCGAGGTTCTGCTTCTATGGCTCTCTTCAACTGAAGGTAGTAGGTATGAAAAAAAATGTTCGACTGCCATTGTTTGTTCATATCACTCGAGTACCAAAGGGTATTGAACTTCGCAACAAGCGGCTCGAACAATTCAATATCTGGGAAGGTCGCACCTTCCGACATCTCCCAGGCAACAAAGGCGATAAGGATTAAGAACCAGTTGAAGTGGAACTCGTAGCCATTTCTGACCATAAATGCCTTTCTACCCCTTCCGGCCGTCGGTCGAATGGTTATACTATCTCTAATGGCTATATTGCTTCACCATTGTTATAAAACTAATTTGCACCTAGCTTGCATACCTGGCCTTTATCCCTACTAGTTTCCATTTTTATTGAGCCAAGCTCTTCTAAAAAGCCCTCTTTTTGAGCCATACGTGCCCTGGCCTTCTACAGCCCGCGTGTGCACTCATGCCTTTTACAGCCCATGTATATTGACAAAAGAACAAAAATGGAAAGTTGCAGACGGGAAACAAAGTTTCAAGAAATTGCTAAAACCTTTTGATTTCCTATTGCTAGTTATTCAACTAGATCACTACCTATAAAAGAAGGGGTAGGGGTCCCATTTGAAGAAGAAGAAGAAGATGATAGAAACTCTGCCCAAATTTATCCCCCCTTTGCTCCAATTTCCTAAAATTGTATTGTGAGGTTGAGTAGTTGGTGCATTGTGAAGAGGAGCCCAGGACCAGGTTCGAGGAGCAGTACCGACCACATATTGTAAGTTTACTCTTGTGAAGATTAATACAAAAAGGAATACTTTTTTTGTACCACCATATCATGTGTTCAAATTGTGTATTTATTTTACGATATTGTCACATCTAACCCAACAATTAGTATATGAAATGCATGTTTGCAACTCTCTGTTTGTCCATGTGTGAATGCAGGTCAGCTTTGGGAGGAGGCTTGCAGTCAAGGAGTGAGTGAAAGCGAAGGGATCGACATCAAATGAAGGATTTAAGGTAGAGTTACCTAATCTTATTTGTACCTTTGTATTGCATGAATGTGGGGTTTTGTGTTGGGAGAATAGGAAAAAGTAGAGGCCTTTAAATGGTCATTTTCTGCATGCATGATTAGAGCCCTTAAATGCTAAGTCCATAAGCGAGATTTCCCACTCACATTAGAATTGGCGACTCCGCTGAGGAGTCTCTAGGGTTCTTTGGGGATTTTTTATTGGGTATTTTGAAATTGGTTTTACTGCCTTTTTTGAGGTTTTGCAAGAAGTCTGAGTGTTAAGGGGTTATGGTTCTCAATACCAGTATTCCCAGCTCTTCTTACCAGACTATTTCTTTTTTGTTTTTGAGAGTCTTAAGAGGCATACGCGCCTTGTAGTGGGACAACCCGCATATGCACGCACCCTGCCTTTAGTCAGCCCGCGTATGTAAGCCTGCTGATGAAGTGCTAGCCGCGTGTATGAGAATTCAGGAAATCCTTCTCAGGATGAGGCAATCATCCTCTCAAGGGTCTTCTGGGTCCTTCTAGGTCTCTGATTGAACAGTCAATAGTCAGGCAAAAACCTCAGGATTAGCTTTGTTTTGCTAAATTTTTCTTGCCTCTTCTTTGTCAAAGTAAGTTTTTGCACCTTTAAGGGGTTCTGGTTTTCAATACCAGTACTCCCTGCCCAAGCTTAGCTGCTTGTATTTATTTTTTGAGGAGAATCAGAGGCACACGTGACCTATAGTGGGCCTGCATGCATGCATACGCGCCCTGCCCTTGGACATCCCGTGTGCGTACGTTGGCTGTTGAAGTGACAATCGCGTGCCTGTCTAGATTTTTTTTTGAAGAGGCAGTCATCCTCTTTCCTATCAAGAGTCATTTTTTCAGGGATTTTCTTGTCTGATTATAGTCTCTGTCATAGCAGTTTTAGCCTAGGTTGGACTCCATCATAGCTTGCTTTTTCATTAAAATATTTCTTAGTTCATTAAAATATTTCTTAGTTCATTTGTTAGTTCTCTTTCTTTCTTGGCATTTGCCTAGCATTGTTATTTGAAAAAGAAAAAGAAATTAACATAGTGTTGTGTTTCTTCTCATCTTAAAAGCATTTCAAAAGAAAAATGAGAAAGATAATCCTTCTTTGCTAGTGTTCTTATCATTTCTTTTTTCTAGAAGAGTCTTAACAACATCAGTTGCACTACCACACCTTTTGAGTAAATCAAGCCTTAAAAAGAACGCTAATTAAAAATAAGTAGACTTTTATGTTTGTAGGGTCCATCAACTAGTTTAGGGTTAGGGCCTTGAATTAGGTTGGAGAGGAAACTCTTCAAGGCCGTTAAAACAAACATATGAGTCTATGCTAAGGAGTGTAGAAGTCTAGTAACGTGGAAATTATCCGAGACCCCCCTCTAAGATAGGGGCTAAACACGAGGTCGCGTGCGGAAAGGTAGTGGAGATAACCCCTCCAAAGCCAAACCAAGCATAGTGGGGAACACATATAGAGGAATTGTCTTGGGATTCCGTTGATCACATTTTCCACAGAGCTTCGTGGGTCTCAAATCCGTTCAAGGTCCTCAGTCGTCTTCTGGAACACTTTCTTTCGATACCCTTGATAGGTTTCGGGCTTGATACCCTGCTCATTGCGGTCCACCCGACTGTTGATTGTACCCGCCTGGTGATTGTTCATGAGCTGGCAACCTAGTTGCCTTTATTTTAGGGACTTACACAGGTGACCGCGGGGGTATACCACAGTACCTAGGGCAGACATCGGGCCATGATTTATAGAGTATACCTGGAGGGTGCTTTCGTATTCGAGTTTCACTTTCACCGGTAAGTTTCTCTAGTGTTGGTTGGTGTAACTGTTCTTCCAACTAGTTAGTCATTTGCTTGATTTTCCTTTAGGAACTTTTAGTGTGTGCTTTGTGCTCCCTAGTTTTCCATAGTGAGTTAGTCAGTCATGGATTTGGGTCTCTGAACTAGGGTGGTAGACCGCCCACTCCGTTGGTTGAGGGGAATTTTTAGTCTTCCGCTTAGAAATGTGGAGCCGCCTCTTTATAGGCGTTGTTTTGATAACACTGATTTGCCAGAGTAAGTGTGATAATTTTACGGACTTGAACGATCCTGCAAGGGGAGAACCTATGCATCAGATATTCATGGCTAAAGTTACTGACGATACCAACCAAGAAACCCCTTTGCAAGGGGATCCTTGTGCTTTTCCTTTCTTCAGAAATGTTGGTGTCCCTTTGATGGCCACTCTATACATTCCTAGGTTGAATGTGGGACTACCGGTTTGGTTGGGTACCATTCCAAATGTCTCGAATGCTCTTGACGCTTCTCAGTTAAAAACTTTATGTCATGGGCACCATGTTGATGTTCCTTCATCAAAAAAGTCTTCTCCTCCTTCTCCCACCTCTGGTGAAAGTACAGTTACCAGTAACCAAAAGTCTAAACGAAGTAGAAAGAGGAAGAATAGGAAGAAGAAATCACTGACCTCTGCAAGTCATGTTGGAGATAGGTCGAAAACCTCTGCAAGTCACGTTGAAGACCAACAACCAACCTCTGCAAGTCACGCTGGGGGAAAACACCTAGCCTCTGCAAGTCATGTTGGGGGAAAAAGTCTAGTCACTACTAGTCATACTGGCAATAGGTCTGTAGCCTCTGCGAGTCATGTTATCGACCCATCACCAACCTCTGCAAGTCATGTTGGAGATGAGCAACCAACCACTACTAGTCCTGCTGGGGGCATTGATTCTGTTGAGAAACCTATATGGATAGGATGTAAGCCTAAGTTACTTTGTAATCTTTGCAAGGGAGATCACCTTACTCATCTATGCCCTGACATTCCAGAGGTACAAAGATTGTGGTCCCTGTCTGCAAGATCTTCTGATTCCGAGTCTTCTTAGGTTTCCTTACAGTCTATTCAACCTTTGGTTGAGAAAGTGGTCATGTCGATGCAGTCATCGACTGATCCCACTCCTCTTTTGAGGGGTGAGGTGCCTTTAGACCATGTAGTCTCTCAAACTATTCATCCATTGGTTGAGAAAGTGGTCATGTCAATGCATTCATCGACTGATCCCACTCCTCGTTTGGGGGGTGAGGTGCCTTTAGACCTTGTAGTCTCTTAGCCTATTCAACCATTGGTTGAGAAAGTGGTCATGTCGATGCAGTCATCGGCTGATCCCACTCCTCATTTGGGGGGTGAGGCGCCTTTAGACCTTGTAGTCTCTCAACCTATTTAGCCATTGGTTGAGAAAGTGGTCATGCCGATGCAGTCATCGGCTGATCCCAATCCTCTTTTGAGGGGTGTGGTGCTTTTAGACCATGTAGTCTCGCAGCCTATGTAGTCATTGGTTGAGAAAGTGGTCACACCATCGTGATCTTCGGCTGACACCACTCTTCTTTTGGAGAGTGTCGAGTCTACCAAAGTGGTCACGCCGATGCCATCTTCGACTGCCCCCACTCCTCTATTGAGGAGTGAAGTGTCTATCGACTATGTTTTTAGCATTTCTAGTTTTGTACTTTCAGAATAAGGGGGGATTTCGCTCACTCCGAGCACACCCCCTCCAAGCCCTAGGATGGTTTCCTTTGATTGGAATGACCTTGTTGAGCCTCATATTCCTTCTTTCTCACCTTTTCAAATAAGGGTTGAAGTTAATTCAATAAAAAATTATCGATGTATTGTGGATGAAGGAGCCTCCACAAGTATTTTATCCTCCACGGTTTGGAAAGTATTGAGATCTCCCGAGCTTGTGTCTGCTTCGCATGAGCTATTGGATTTTGAAAGATGTCCTAGTGAATATTTGGGGGTTCTTCCTTAGTTTCCTATCTCGTTAGGTGGGAATATTGTCCGTGTCAATGTTATAGTGGTGAAAGGCCCATTAGATTTCAATATGCTTCTCGGGCGTGATTATGTATATGCTATGAATGCTATGGTATCTACGCTCTTCCAAGTGATGCATTTCCCTCACAATGGAAGCATTTCCACTATTGACTAGCTGGCATTTGATAATCACCATCCTAATTCAGCGTTAGTTCAGGCTACCCCTTTATATGTTCCTAGTGTTCGTGTAGACTCCACCCTGCCACGGGTTAATTATGTGGCGTCTTATCCTTGGTGTTCAATTGCTTTTGAGAAGGAACCTATGCAATCATTTTTTCGTTCTCGAGACTTGGAATCAACAATTGATCCATTGGTTTATCCAATGGGGGCATGGGAGCCCTTGCTTCCCCCTCTTGGTTCAAGTGGGCTTGAGTATCCTTTTGAGTTTGATCCCATTGTTTGTAGATCCTCAAGCCCTCGTGCTTGTGATTCTTCGCTGATAGAATCTACTAGTCCTGGACAGAACCTCCATCGTCATCTAGAGTATAGTCAGTTTACTTCACCCTTTGGGACTGTCGACCCTTGTTTGCATGATTTCTTGGATTTTGAATTGCCTTAAGATGAGGCTATCCTTGAAGCCATGACTACGGTTTCTATACCATTTGAGGACTTACACCGTGGTTTGTGTTTTCTTCCCTTTTGGGAGACGTTCCAAGTTGACTATCGAAGAGACTCTTGGTCTGAGCCTAGCAGCGGGCTCTACCTGAACCAGTTTCATACATGATTTGTAGCCCCCACAGGTCTTCTTTTAAGCCCTTTTCAGACCCTCTAAACATGAAAATATTGCCGAGCGATCTTGTTGTCTTTCATGCTCGTTAAACTGAAATTTGAAGGCATGTCTATCTGGCGGTAGTTTACCCCTTTTTCGGTCCGGATGGTCAACTGTACAAACAAAGGTATACTCTAGGAACTTCGGTTCCCTAGAAGAGTATTCTTAGGTATGATTTTAACCCTTTTTCGGGCATGAGGGACTAAATTTACGAAAAAGGCACCCCCACGGAGTCCATAGTTAAGCTCTTTTCAGACTCCCTAAAATTGAAAAGATCACCGAGTGACCTTGTTTCTTCACACTCGTTAAAATGGACAAGAAGAAAAACCTTTACGGAGTCCATAGTTAAGCACTTTTCAGACTCCCTAAAAATGAAAAGATTGTCGAGTGATATTGTCTTTGTCACACTCGTTAAAATGATTTTGAATAGTCATCTTTTCGGTGCTAGTTTACCCCTTTTTTCGAACCGACTAGACTATTTTCGAAAAAGGTACCCCAGTGGAGTCTCCTTTTACGTTTTTTTAGACTCTCTAAATATGAAAAAATGCTGAGCTTACCTTCTCTGGGATTGTTAAAATTACATCGAAGGACGTTACCATTGTGTGTCTTATTAATCACATTTGCATACCTGCATATTCGGCCTAATGTCGACTCCATGTTGCTCTCAACTGAACCATTTGAAGCATGCCTTATACGCAAGCCTTGTAGCACTTTGCCTCTGCATCTTGACACCTTTGGCCCATGGAGGATTTTTTCCGAGTGTCCTTTTTCTGCATATGTCCCCTTGCTCTGAGCATCAATGTGTTCCTTGCACCTGGAACTGGTATGTTAGCGACACTCATTCCCCCTTTGTAACATAACATTCTTTTATTCTTTTTTCAAAATCTTTCCAAAATTATTGAAAAAAGACAAAAAAATCAAATATACCCCAAAAAGAGGAAGGGAAAAGTATTTTCTTTTTGTTGGAAGCACAAGGAGTCACCCTTGGACAAAGCACATATTTCCGTTTGTTCGTCAAAGATCTGGGATATAGTATGGCCTTAGGAAGTTGTTCTCATAGAGTCGTGTCCTCCTCCGTTTGGTTATTCCTTCGACCATATGGAGAGTTGGCGTTGTCTCATGCATCGTCAACTTATGTCAATATCATGCTGCCTGAGTCTCATCATTTGTCGTGCTACTATCCAAGGGAAGTTTTTACCAAGCTCGTGTCAGCCTTTCTGTAGTTTGTCTCTTGTCCTCATGCCTGACCATCCTAAAACACCAATCAAAGTCCTTGTTMAAAATCAATGAAGTTATCTGCCTAATCATTGCGATCCTCTTGTCTACTCACGACGATTTGTCGAAGACCTCTGGGTAATGAAGTCGTACACTCACATTACACYCTTACCCGAGTTTTGAAGATCTTGAAGTTGTTTCTTGAGCTCTGAAAGTATCATCTCCAGCCATCAGACAACACTTAACTTCTTGAAGATGGATACTACATAAGTATATATTTTGATTTTGAGATGTAGATACATTGTGTATTKCTCGCGGCTACACTTTATATAGTTATATGACATGGATCTATAGTGTATTTGATTGGCAACCATGATTTTAGTTTTTATCTCGAGCATGGGTATGCCTGCCTTGGTGAGACAAATTGTTATTTTGCAGATGGCAGCTCCCGAATACTGGTCCCTGGGCTCACTCACTTGGCACATTGACAAATATTGGTAAAGTATTCCGACCATTAGATTCTCTTCTGACCTCACACTTTAGGGGGCATATGTTATAAACCTAATTTGCACCCAGCCTGCATACCTGGACTCTGGCCCTACTAGTTACCATTTTTCTTAAGCCAAGCTCTTCTAAAAAGCCCTCTTTTTGAGCCATATGTGCCCTGGCCTTCTACAACCCATGTGTGCACTCATACATACACATGCAGGCCTTATACAACCCACATATACTGACAAAAACTAGAAAAATGGAAAGTTGCAGATGGGAAACAGAGTTTCGAGAAATTGCTAAAACCGCTTGACTTCCTATTGCCAGTCATTCAACCGGATCACTACTTATAAAAGAAGGGGTAGGGGTCCCATTTGAAGAAGAAGAAGAAGAGCATAGAAAATCTTCCCAAATTTATCCCCCCTTTGCTCCAATTTCCTGCAATTGTATTGTGAGGTTGAGTAGTTGGTGCATTGTGAAGAGGAGCCCAGGACTAGGTTCAAGGAGCAGTGCTGACCACATATTGTAAGTTTACTCTTGTGAAGTTTAATACAAAAAGGAATACTTTTTTCGTCCCACCATATCATGTGTTCAAATTGTGTATTTATTTTACGATATTGTCACATCTAACCCAACAATTAGTATATGAAATGCATGTTTGCAGCTCTCTTTTTTTCCATGTGTGAATGCAGGTTAGCTTTGGGAGGAGGTTTGCAGTCAAGGAGTGAGTGAAAGCGAAGGGATTGACATCAAATGAAGGATTTAAGGTAGAGTTACCTAATCTTTTTTGCACCTTTGTATTGCATGAATGTGGGGTTTTGTGTTGGGAGAATAGGAAAAAGTAGAGGCCTTTAAATGGTCATTTTTTGCATGCATGATTATAGCCCTTAAATGATAAGTCTGTAAGCGGGATTTTCCACTCACATCAGGAATGGCGAAGTGCCATGTGATGCTATTATGATATTCCAACGAAGCTCCAATTTTGCAAATTTTCCTTCTGCGACGTTCCCTCGGGAACCTTCTGTAACTTTTCAATCTTAGCTCTCTTCTTACTTAGTTTTCTAACCTTCTTTCTAGTGAGTTTTGTCTTAGAATTCCTTTTTCCATTTTGATTCTTATCTCCTTCTGGCAGATTAACTTCATGTTGTTGAGGTTCTTTCCTAGAAATTAGGGGTAATACTTCATTTGTATCAAGAATAGGTACTGCAATCTTCTGGTGTTCTTGCAACTTCAACATCCAAATCTCTAGTTTCAAATAACTTCGATCTGTTCTCCTATTCTTTGATCAAGTGTGCGATCCTCCTAGTCATGAAATCTTTTAACTCTTGCTTCTTCTGCTCTAAGGATTCTTCTTCCTTTCTTCTGGCCTGATCTTTTTCAATCCATGGTTTTCCTAATAACATAGCAAATAGAGCGTTGTTCTCAATAATTTTAACAAATTCAAATTCTTCCTCTGTTGAAGTTCCATGAGCACTCATAGATATCCTGGTAAGTCTTCCACATAGGGTTATCAACTTTCCTCTGAATAATCCTATTCCTCCTAATGAAGGAATCATAGTAGGCTTTCCTAGAATTTCCCAAGTTCTTTCGGTCATGATATTCACCTGTGTTTCCTCATCCAGAACACAGTCAATGCCAAAGTATCCTATTCTTGCTTCAATGCATTATTTTTCTTTGAAGATATCTGATAAGATGATATGTCGGCGGCCATTCAGGGTTTCTTTCATCTGTAGTAATAGTTTCTTTGATTCTTTCTGGGGTTCTGTCATAATCTCAGTTGCTAGATCTGCCTTAGGGTTTTCTTGGTTCATATCCATCCTTTCAACCTTAGCAATCATTCTAGGGAAATCCAATACTTCATGGTCCATATCTTTGCAATAGAGGAAACTAAGTCTCTTTCCAAGGCATTCCTTAGCCAGATGTCTCGATCTTCTGCAACTGTAACAAAGGGTTAATCCTCTCCTTCTTTTAAATGATCCCCAACCTTTCCTATACTGCGCACTAGGATCAAGGTAGCTAACCTGCAAAAAATTCTTAGTCCAAACATTCTTTCTATGCATATGTATAACATATCTTTCACTATTCTTATTAGATCTACTCATATCAAATATTCTTTATTCTATCAGTGCCCTAGTTTCCAAGCTAAGATAGATATTATCAAACATACCTAGATCCATACTTTAGAAACAAAAATTTCCACTAATCTTATCTTCAGCAGAGCACAAAGCTTCCAGATCTTAAAAATTTTCACTATTCTTACCTTTATTAGAGCACAAAGAATTCAGATCTTAAAACTTTTCACTATTCTTACCTTTATCAGAGCACAAAGTGTTTAGATCTTACCTCTTTTCTTCAGATCATACTTCTTTCTTTATCACAGAGCTTCACAAATCAAGTAGAATACTGTGCACTAGAGCGACAGATCTATGCACAAATCTTTCACAATTTCAGGTCAGGTCTTTGCACAAAGCTTCTTTTTCTTTAGTTCCCGACAATCATAGTTTCAGTTCAAATCTTTGCACAAAGCTTCTTTTTCTTCAGTTCCCGGCAATCACAGTTTCTGTTCAGGTCTTTGCACAAAGATTCTTTTTCCTCAGTTCCCAAAAATCATAGTTTCAGTTCAGGTATTTGCACAAAGCTTCTTTTTCCTCAGTTCCCAACAATCATAGTTTCAGTCCCGACAACGAAACCATTTGTTGGCATAGGGGAAGACCCAAGGTTCAACGCTACAACAATGCACCAACAAAACCCTAACTACCGACCCTTTCAACAACACTTGTGAAGCAGATGAAGTCTCACCCGAGGTAGAGGTAGGGGTGGTTGCATGACTCCAGTGTCTGCAACCTTAGCTGGGACACAGACCTGTGATTCTAATCAAATCACTCAACAATTAACATTCATCGATATTCAGTTCTTAGTTACAATGCAGTTATACCCTAATTACAGTACAATGCAGTATTCAACTAGATCTATCATCTAACAACACTTAGCATGATGAAACAGATCAGATCTAGTAGATTCAAGCACTAAGAAGATGTATATAAGTCAACTCTAACATCCATCCATATTATTAAGCACTAAGCATCAACAAATCATTCATCTATATTAAAGCACTAAGCACATTAACATATAAGCACATCAACACATTGCACAAAGAAGAGCAACACAACATGTACGTGGTTCACCCCCACCCCGGGGCTATGTCCACCAACTCTTTGTCTTCTTTATTATATTCTTCAATATGTTACAGCCACAGAGCCTCAAAACCCTACCCTGCATAGGACATGAGATCTGCACAACTCGCTAGATCCTCCTTCCTCAAGTAGATCTAATCACATAGCCTTCCAAAACCTCTTACAATGACTTGCACTTAGCTCTGCAAGTCTCACACAGTACGCACAAAGCACTTAAAATTCTTGATCACACAGATCCAACTCTATCACTCAACCATTCGTTGTCATGTTCAATACATCACCTTAGCATCTATTTATACATACAAAATAGGCCTAAGCATGGGTGAACCCATGGGCCAACATTCCCATACCCATTACATAATCCCAAATCCCAAAAAGGGCCCTAAAAGGGGCCGAGATCCTGCAATCTCTGCTTCATATTGCACTCCTCCTTCGACAGCCTATCAAAGTCCCAAAATTAGGTCAAACATGACCAAGAATCCTTAAAACTTGGTTAAGGGCCAACAATTGGCACATGGGCAGACCCAGGGTTCAACGCTACAACAACGCACCAAAAAAACCCTAACTAATGACCCTTTCGGCAACACCTGCGAAGCATATGAAGTCTTACCCGAGGTAGAGGCAGGGGTGGTTGCAAGAATCCAGTGTCTGTAACCTTAGCTGGGACACAGGCCCGTGATTCTAATCAAAGCACTTAGCAGTTAACATTCATCGATATTTAGTTCTTAGTTACAACATAGTTAAACCCTAATTACAGTACAACGCAGTATTCAACCAGATCTATCATCTAATAGCACTTAGCATGATGAAACAGATCGGATCTAGTAGATTCAAGCAGTAAGCAGATGTATATAAGTCATCTCTAACATCCATCCATATTATTAAGCACCGAGCATCGACAAATCATTCATCTATATTAAAGCACTAAGCACATTAACATATAAGCACATCAACACATTGCACAAAGCAAAGAAACACAACATGTACGTGGTTCACCCTGACCCTGGGGCTACGTCCACCAACTCTTTGTCTTCTTTATTAGCTTCTTCAATAGGTTACACACACAGACCCTCAAAACCCTACTCTACATAGGACAAGAGATCTACATAGCTCGCTAGATCCTCCTTCCCCTAGTAGATCTAAGCATGCAGCCTTCCACAACCTCTTACAATGACTTGCACTTAGCTCTGCAAGTCTCACATAGTATGCACAAATCACTTACAACTCTTGATCACATAGATCCAACTCTAGCACTCATCCATTCGTTGTCGTGTTCACTACATCGCCTTAACATCTATTTATACATACAAAATAGTTCTAAGCATGGGTGAACCCATGGGGCGACATTCATATACCCGTTACATAATCCCAAATCCCAAAAAGGGCCCTAAAAGGGGCCGAGATCCTGCGATCTTCGCTTTGTCTTGCACTATGCCTTCAACAGCCTGTCAAAGTCCCAAAATTAGGTCAAACATGACCAAGAATCCTCAAAACTTGGTTAAGGGCCAACACTAGCAGAGGTTGTTAACATATCACTTGTATGAATCACATTAACGAGACTTGTGCCCCTAGCATGACTTGTAGTGGTTGGTTTCACCTCTCCAACATGACTTGCAGAGGTTGGTGATCGGTTGATAACATGACTCTCATAGGATACAGACCTTTTGTCGATATGACTAGCAGTGACTAGAATCTTGCCCCCAACATGACTTGCAAAGGATGGGTGTTGGTCTTCAACATGACTTGCAGAGGTTGAGGACCTATCTCTAACATGACTCACATATGTTGATGATTTATTCTTCTTATTCTTCCTCTTTCTATTTCATTTAGACTTCTGGTTACTAGAAACTATACTTTCACCAGAGAAGGTAGAAGGAGGAGGAGAAGACTCCATTGACAAAGGAACATCAACATGATGCCCATGACATAAGGTGCTTAACTGAGAAGCGTCAAGAGCATTCATGACATTTGGAATGGTACCCAACCAAACAAGTAGTCCCACATTCAACCCAAGAATGTACAAAGTGGCCATCAAAGGGACACCGACGTTTCCGAAGAAAGGAAAAGAAAAAGAATCCCCTTGGGAAGGGGTTGCTTGGTTGGTATCATCAATAAATTTTTCCATGAAGATCTTATGCACAGGTTCTTCCCTTGCGGGATCGTTCAAGTTCGTAAAAGTCTCACAAACTGACTTTGGCGAACCAGTGGTATGAAAAAAACAATGCCTATAAAGAGGCAGCTGCACGTTTCTCCGAAAAGTCCTCATGACTAGCAGAGTGGGTGGTATACCACCTTAGGTCAGAGACCCAAACTAATGACTGAATAACTCACTATGGAAAACTAGGGAGCACATAGCACACCACAAAGAAGAAAATCCTAAAAAGATACAAACCAAACAAATGACCCTTATGAGGACTTTCGACTCAGGGAGATGAAGTCCTGATCATCCAAAGCATTCACAAAGGAAAACAACTGGCCATGATAAATAGTTACCCAAAACTTCGATCTACGGTCCCTTCGGGTGTCGCCCAGAGAGTACAAATTTTGCCTCAGGTAATGCGATACACCCCTCATGGTCACCTATGTGTCAACCTATATAGTGGCAACTAGGCCACCAACTTGTAATCAACAACCAGGGGGTACAATCAACAATCGAGCGAGTGTATGGGAAAGGTAACTAAGCCCGAAGATCCTCATGAGGCCTGAAATTAAATAGGGCCATAATTACTCTTAGAGTAACTTGGATGGATCCAAGTGTCTGAGAGGTCTAACGCAAGTCGAGACAATAACACTACAAGATTCACCCCCAATATATACTCTCCCAAACGCTTTGTCGAGATCATGAGTGGATATCTCCATCACCGTCTTCCACGCGGCCTCATGTTTGAATCTTGTGTGAGAGGAGCTTCCTGGATTGAGTAATTACAAGGTGGTTTTTTCACACCCTAGCACAGACACCTAAGTTAAGTTTTGGTTGGCCTTGGAGAGTTTACCTCTCCACAGCTAATCCAAGGCCCTAGCCTAAGCTATTAGTGAACCCTAGAAAAAGTGTTACTAATATATTTTAGATTAGCACGTTTGTTTTCGGGGATTTTCTTACTCAAGGAATATAAGTGCAATTGATGTTGTTAGAGACTCTTGTGAAAAAGAAACTAATTAGAACACTGGAAAATAATACTTTACGCTAATTCTACAAATGAAAAAGAGCTTCAAGCAAAAAGCATGAACAAATTTTCAAACATAAAAATGAAATATTTTCTCCTTTCAATGCAAAATGCCCAATGCAACTTTCGAGTGAAATAAAAGAGAAAATGAAAGGATTTTCTTTCTTATTTTTTCTTTTGAAATTCTTTCAAGATGAGAATAAAACACAACACTATGCTAATTTCATTTTCTTTTTCAAATAACAATGCAAAGCAAGCACACAGAAAGAAATAGACCTTAAAAACTAGGTTTTTTTATTTTCTTCCAATCAAAGAAGAACTAACAAAATATCCTAAAACAAACTGCAGAATACATGATTCATTCCCCCCCGACCATGAGGGGTAATTTTGTTTTCAAAATGCAACTCATTTTTCTTAAAAATCAAGCTAAAAATAAGCCAAAAATGCTTGGAAACAAAGAGAGACAAGATGATTTATTTTTCTATTTCATGAACAGTTTGAGCCTGGAAACTGTCTAAACCCCAAACAACAGAGGCTTCTGCAACTCAGGAAGACTTGGGAACCAAAAGTTTCCAGAAAGAAAAGGAAAATATTTTGAAAGAAATTTTCCAAAATCACAGAAACGCGTGTTGTGCACATGCATCCTACGTATGTACGCGGGTTGTATATAATGCATGATGCTTATGTATGCATGTTGTATAGAGAACATGGTGCATACACCGCTGCAAAGTTTCGAAAAAAAAGAAAAATTATGGACAGGCAACCTAAGAAAAGGAAGCTGGTAGGCTCCTGAAAGGTGACCAGAGACCCAACCTGACTCAGGACACTCAGAATACTCAGAAACAACTAAAAAATAAATCGAACAGAGATCTCCCACTAAGACCCTAGAGAGACTCCCCAGTGGAGTTGCCAATTCTACTAGCATGGAAAATACCCCTATTACTATATTGGGTCAGAGTATAGAAAAAGCATTGATCTCCCTTAAAATACATTCCTATTCCTAAACTACCCCAAACAATCTAAATGGATGAAAAGAAAGAGATAGGAAAGTAGGTCAAAAGTAATACCTTTGGTCCTAATGTTCGATGTAGACCTTCTCCACCTTTGTAGCTTCCCAGGCTCTTGGTCTCCTCCCAAAGCTGACTTGCAGGAACACCTAGGCAAACAATGCTACACATATTCTATCTCTACTCATAGATATTAGGGTTATATATAAACCATTATGCATAGATCAAACGAAAATCATTAACACATAATATTTGGGACAAGAAAATGATTCTTTTATTCAATATGAAGATTAAAAGTTACAACGTTCAATGGACGATGCTCCACGAACTAGGTTCGATCTCCTCTTAATGTTGCTTCAAGTGCATCATCCCAAAGCCTTCTCTCACAATCAACTGATCACTTTAGGGAAAGGGAATGGATTGTATAGGAGAAAGGGATAGAGAGGGAATGCTGAGGCCAAAGCTCAGAGAGGGCTACAATACTTGGAATAAGAGGGGGAAGGGATTTTGGCAGAGTTTTTTTGTTCTCATGCTTGTTGTTGGAATGGGACCCCAATACCTCCTTTTATATGATAAAATTATTGTTATTGGGTTTGGGGATGGGATACAATGAGTGAATTGGTTAGGAAACCTCTAATAGCCCGTTAACTCCGCCAAATTCCTTGCAAATTTTTATTTTTTGCAACTTTTGGAGGTAAACGCGGGCTGTTTAGTATGCAACTAGCGTATGTACGTGGGTTTTCTAGTATGTAGCTAGCGTATGTACACGGGCAATATTTCAGCAAAGTGCTTACATGCTCCAAAAAATGGTTTTTTAAAGAGAATTCCTCAACAGTAATTTGGGAAATTGTGCAAGTAGAAAGGCCAATGCCATGTATGCATAGGTAGGGAATTTTATGGTTATAACAAGGTGCATGCAAAGTACTTTCCTTATGTGTAAGTAGAAAATAGGAGTCATCATCATAAAACTTAGTGAATTTATACAACCTTGACTTTTGATCCACCTCACCAATTGCAATGATGGAATTGTCATGCATGTCAATTACTGAAACTAAATCTGATGTAAATTCAACCTTTTTACCTTTCTGAGTGATCTGATAAAATGAGAGAAGATTCATAGAAAGATTTGGAACATGTAAAATATTCTCAAAACTACCATTATGGAGTTCCACTCACACCTCTCTTGCTATGGCTACTGGAGTGTCATCCCCCATGAGAATAGGGGGTCTTGAGCATGGACTCAAAGAAGAGAAAAATTTCTCTTTCGCTGCCATATGATGGGATGCACTAGAATCTATAATCCATGAATCAGATGATGAATTAATTACAACAAGAGCATGATGATTACATTTCTTAGGAGCGAGATCTTCTTCCTTCTGCTTCTTGACTCCCTCTGGAGTGAAGTTTCCAAGGTTGTTCTGTTGAAGTGCTTGTGCCATAAGATCGATTTGTTTATTTATGCATGTGGATTCTTCATGATTCGGTTTATTGCAGTAAGTGAACTGCTTTCCCTTCTTCTTCTTCTTCTTGGAATTTGAAGAGTCTTGGAACCCGAAGAATCATTGAAGGGTTTGGAATATCCCTCCTTCTTTGACTCTAGATGTTGTGATTTCCCCTTTCCTTTCTATTTGGATGATCCTTTTCCATCATGCATGGTGAGTGCATGTTCTTTGGGATCCTTGATTAGGCCCATATGAATGATTTTTTCCTGCTCATGTGTGAGAGAATAAATGAATTGATCCATGGTAGGAATCTTCGAATTTGTTCCCATAATATACCTGCCTGAATGGAAAGTGGAAACATAGACATCATATTCTTGTCCTAGCTTGGCCAAGATAGTTAGAATAAGTTGGTCCACTTGTTTAGAATTATCAATACCACAAGTTTCTAAGCTCAATATCAAATATTTAAACTTATTAAAGAAATCTTGTATATTATCAAAACTTTTAGGATCCAAAGTATTCAACTCTACCTCAAGCATATGACCTCTCATCTCATCCTTCTTTCCAAACAATCTTTCCAAGGTGGTACAAATCTCGTTTGGAGTCTTTGATGCAACAACATGAAACCATAGATTAATTGAATTCAATTCAATAAGAAGTCATGTGGCTTCATCCTTTCCGTTCTCCCATCTCATATTCTCAATTTTTTATGTAGGTTATGTTTCTATCCCCATCGTCAAGTTGTACAGTCCTTTCCTTCTGAGTTGGAATTCTGCCTTGGGATTCCAATAAAAATAATTATATGGCATGAGTATTAACACCAAGTTTGACTGTATAATAGGTGTCTTGACATCTCTCCCGTTGTTTATGAGAACCCCTAAAAATTTACTCTCAATCTGCAAGTGAAAAACTAAGAAATCATTGCATAAACAACACTTTAAGTGAAAATTCATATTAGTTTCAAGAGACAATATTATGACTTACCTTCTGAGAAAATGATGAGGAATATCACCAAATGGTTGAAAACCCACTTGCATAATGGGTCGATTTACTTCTCACTTGAGCCATTTCCTAAAAAAGTTAATATTTTGGGAGAAATCACTGCAAAAAGGTACAATCATAGATTCGTATCAGTTTCAGGAGTTGATCTTTCGACTTACTTTCTGAGAAAATGGTGAGGAATCTCACAAAATGATTGAAAACCCACTTGAAGAATGGACCTATTTACTACTCTAGCAAGTCGTTTCCTCAAAAAATTAATATTTTGGGAGAAATCACTGCCGAAAGGTACGACCACAGATTTTGCTCATTGAAACTTCGATTTTCCTTATTCTTTGGCTTGTCTGGCTTGCTCCAAGAAATGTAGCTTTGATACCATGTCAATCTTTCATTGAAACCTACACATGAGATCTAGCTAAAGCAAGTACAAACAAATCTTATCAATAAAGGAATAGAGATTCAATATGGAAGAATGAGAAAATATATTCACACTATAGCAATGAGTTGATGATTGATACATAGATGATGATCAATATGTTACAATGAATGAGTGGAATACACTCATATATAGGACATAAAATTCCATCATATCAAAATGAATGCATGCATAATAGCATAATAGTGATGATCTAAAATAGAAAGTCTAAAATATAACTAGTCAATTAACTCCCAGTAAACTAGTGTGCCAAAAATATAAATTTCTCCAACAATCATCATTTGCATTCCTTTTTTTTATGACATCATGATCGTGCAATACCACATAATTTTACAGGCTCACATCATCATTTCCAAGCCATCAATAATACAATGACACTTCATCATTCCACGTCATAGACTGTGCTTCACTTTTCCATATCAGTCATCCACATCATATGCCACGTGTCTCGCCACGTCATCCTTCCACGTACACTCATGCATCATTGCATACATAGTCACGGTGTTGGGATCTCTTGTATTATCGGTGATCAAGAGGTTCTAATTACATGTTATGGTAAGTGGGCACACTTTCCCTGACACGATGAACCCATCAGGCACCGACAAATTTTGACAAGCATATTTAAGTAACTTGCACCAACTCACTTCCTCAATCATCGATAGACTAAGGAGTTCACAATGAATCAAAACCATCCATTTCACTATAAAAATGAATCTCAATGGTCAAAATCTTAACATAAACAATGGCCACTCATGGGCTCCATGCTGCCACATCACTTTCGTACATGACCACGTCATCTCACCATGTGTCCAGTCCTACCTCTCCATGTAATTTTTCAAATTTTACTTTGACAACTTGACTGATACATATACTAGCACATCATCATATGGACCCACATGCATTTCCACATCACTAGTTGATCTTAACAATGCGCGCTAAAGAAACAAGCTCGAAAAGCATCGATGAACTATCAGCATCGACAAAAATCGTATGTGTGTGTAAAGAGTAACAAGTATCCGTCGATCACAGATGAAACAAACCCTAACCGTATAATCATAAGTGAGAATGGATGTGGATTGTTAATCCTCCCACATGAGTTGTGCTAAAAAATGCCACGTTTTTCTCGAGCACTGAAAACGTTCTAAAATTCGTCGATTAACAAAAACCCAGTTCCATATTTTTGCGATTACTTTTGATCCCAAACTTTGTTTGAGGCATGATTTATACCATTGGAAATATATTTCCGATATATACAACTTTCTAGTTATAAGTTTTCTGTGATTCTGCATTATTGAGTTACAGTTTTGGAAATAAGGATATGACATGTAAAATTGTTACGGTATTTTGGTGATAACTTTTGATTCCGATCCCCGTTTTGAGAATTCCATATATAATTAGAAAGGTATATTCAAGAGATATGACTTTTAATTTATAAGTTTTTATTTATTTTACATGGTTTGTTTCAGGTTTGTGAAATAAAGGAAATCAAGCTCAGGGAAGTGACTTGAATATTTCATTTTAAGATCAATAAATTGTTTTTTTTCTGATAAATTCATTACAAGGAGATATTTTTATTTCTAATATTCATTTTTTATGATCTAGGTACATGCAAGGGGAGTAATTTAGCATGATGATAATAATTTCAATGTTGCATGTTGCAAACTAGTAGATTTCTGGCAGTTGAAAAACACAAGCATGAGAACAGAGTTGGAAGAGTTGGTGATTGGATGCATGACCATTCCAATTTTAGAAGTGAATGATTACTAAAGATTGAATAACAACTTAGCCAGAGTTCACTGTGGCTAAAATAAACGAAAAATCAAATTAAATATGCATGCATGAGGTTGCTAAATAAAGGACAATGGGTTGAATTATTTAATCAAGGAAATATTTATAAGGATGAACACACACAAATTGAAGTCTACAGTTAATTGGAGATGTGTCTAAATGCATGGATTTTCACATGGATGATTTATCAAGTCTTTTGTTTACTTAAGATCTAAATTACATGAGGAGATTGCATGACTTTTAATAAAGTCAATTTTATTTCTGTTCCATAATTAAATTAGTTTTTATCTTATAATAAAGAGATCGACCTCTTAGTAACGGTCTTTGATCTTTGAAACTATTTTAAAGATATTTTCGATCTCTGGAGGGATTTCAAGAGGATTGCAAGTGGAGGACTATTTCAAGGCTCAATTCAGAAAGTCTTTGGAGTCAAGACATTTCGGTTTGTTGAAATTATGTGTATTATTTCATTTTTTGCGGATTACTTTTCCTTTTGAATTAATGTCACATGTGCCTAGTAAAGATTTCAGTTATGATAAGTTATCTCGTGTGTTTGCATAAATCATTAGGTGTTATATTCATTATTGCTTTATTAATCAATTTCTCAGTTTCTTTTTATAATCTTAGTTTTGTTATTTAATACATTAATCATTGTAGAATTATTTCTATAATCATTGATGGAGTAGATGGAAATTTTTTGTGTGTTTTCTTGGGAATATCTTGTTGGCTATATATTTTTATGGAATTATTTCTTAGAAGAACAAATTATAGATGTAGGGTTATTTCCATCCACTGTTTCGAAGAGTTATCTCTTGGGAACAAAAGGTCTCATCTTTCTTCTTCCTGAAGGTGATCATGTAGTAATGCTTCTCCATAGAATTATTTCTTAGAGATCTCAAAGTTGTTGGTTACTTTCATTGAATGTTTCCATAGGTTATCCTTAGCACATGATTCTTGAAACCCCTTTCACTTATTTCTTCTCTGCAGTAGGAAGAAATTAAACATAAAACAATAAAATAACAAAAGAGAGAAACCAAACAACTTTTAAATCCCATCGAGTGGTTTCCGGGCCATTAACCCAGAGAATCAAACTACCCCAAATGAAGAAGAGTCTAATTGGGCCTCGTCTTCAACTGTGATTCCTATTGTTGAGTCAAAGGGAATTTATACCCCTCAACAGTCTACCATGAATTTTAGAGGCTATATGTCCTAGTGGAATGTTAGGTAGAGGTCCAAAGGTACCTTGTGGATTTCCTCGTCCTCTTGATCTTCTCTCATTGGTGTCAGTATTATGGGTGGTTCTTATGGTACCACATCCACGAGGGTTTTTATCTCCTTGAGTCATTAATCCTAAAATAATTTAATAAGAGAATCATGAATAAGGAAACCTAATTATCTAAGTATTCCCTCTCTTCCTAGTATAAACCAAGTGTCTGATTATCATTTTAGTGCCTCCCCAACAACAACTCAAAAATTTTTAGTGTTTTTATATAGAGATGATTCTATAGGTAAAGGCACCTAAACATTTAATCTATCAACTAAGGCTCTCTTAATTCTTGTGAGGCATCAACACTGTTTGAGCAGGATGGTAGCTTGGATTGACTGTCAAAGGGACATTGAGCATGAAAATTACAAATGACTCTAAGTATAAGCACACAATTCTAATTAAAGGCTAAGTCTTTTGGACTCATAGATGGGCTTTGTTTTCAAGTTCATGTTGGCTTCCACAGAAGTCAAGGCTGAGAACCTTAGCCCAGATATTGGGCTAGGGATCAATCCCAATACTAGTCCACAGATTAAACTAAATACAAATAAACTAAAAGTAAATGCTACAAATCATCAAACTACTAATTAACATAAAATTTTAAATTCTAAAAGAACAAGAATCATACCATTTAATATTTACCTATGGGATTTTAGAACTAGAAACATATAATAATATGATAACCATGCAAATTCAAGCAATCCACAATTATACATATGCTCTTTAGTTGAACATTAAATATGAAACTCACTTAGAAATTAACCATTCATCTAATCTAAGATCTTGCATAAGAAAACATTGGCTCAAACATAAAAATGCATGGGAAGTTTGATACCTTGGGAGTGGGCCCATGGTCTAGGTGAAAAATGCCTTAGATTAAATCAACACACACTCTCACAAATTATACAACAAAATAAACATGATCTATCTTTTATTCCAACAACAAATTGTGTTAAGAAAATAACGGAGTTTTAGAGGTTCAATCCATCAACATAATCTCTATCTCCCCTTCCCTCTTGGGCCAAATATGATATATATACAATAGTGGGTTGAATCCCATGAAAATAAACTATATAATAAGAAGAAACAACTAGATAAACATAGTAAAAACTAAAGTATCTGCCCAACTTGATCCAAGGAATTAAAGGGATCGATCCGTGCTCATGTGGGCAACGTGGGTAAAGAGAAACCCAATCAAAACATCAACAATAATTTTTGGTATTCTTAGGATTGTTGGATAGTTAGTTGTCATTGATTTTGTTGGATAGATAGTTGTCATTGATGTCAACAAAAGTGATGGATGTATTTGGAGATGTCTCCAAAGTGGTCCCCTTATGGTGTAGTTTTAAGCATGACCCTAATAGGAAGATGCTTTGAAGAAGTATACAAGAAACCTAGAGGTGTGGTCATGAGGCCCGAAGTTGAATAAGAAAAATTAGGTTGAAGAATAATTCAAGTGTATACAAAACCCTCATATATGGATAGTCCTCATCATGTCATTTCCAATGGTAGGTGGTATGCCATGTGGTTCCTCACGGTTGAGGAGTTACGAGGTCATGAAGTTGGAAGCCACGAAGAATGGTTAAGAAGCCCCTAAAAAATTGTAACAAGAAGTTACAAGTCATTAATTAAAGGGTAAAAAAAATATAACAAGAAAGTATAGGTCAACCCTAAAGTTAAGGAAAGAAGTCACATGGACAAGTATAAATACACTTCAATAAGACTCTCATTCTTACACACACAAGTTCAATGATTATCGATATTTGAAGTGATCTCTTGGTAAATAATCTCATAGCGTATCTGAGGTAGTGAAGGGAAGCAAAGAGAAAAGTCTGCAAACTAACTTTATGAGGTTATCCATAGGTCATAGTGGAGCAAGGTGTGAACATCTGTAGGTTGATAGTGTACAAGTCGCAGATTTGAGAAAAGGTTTTGAAGAAGGATGCTTGGTCTAGGTTTCAACAAGGCATGGTGACACAACATGGTTGTTACAGGGTTTGAGATGGTATGCATCAGGTTTCATCATGAGTAAAGGTATGCATTTATGTATTCGATGCATGGATGGTTTGTCACATGCTTAAGGCATGTCTTAGAGGCCTCTTGGTACATGGTTGCATATGATTGAGGTTCATGTCTTGATGATATTGCTACATGCTTGAGATATATCCTTGGTACTTGGTTTATGGATGTTATGGTTCATTGTTAGAGACACATCTTTGTGATAATGACATATATTTGAGGCATACACTTGGTGTATGGTTTTGTATGGTATATACTTGAGGCATATGATTCATAGAGGATATGGTACATGCTTGAGGTATTTTTGGCACATGGTTTGTTGTATGGTATATGTCATGGTGATGGTATCACATGCTTGAGGCATTTCTTGATAAGGTTATGGAACATGTTTGAGGTACATGCATTTGATGATGTTTTGGTACATAGATGAGACACATTTGTTGATGATGGTATGATACATGGTACTTGGTTGAAGAACTTCATTGATAATATCATATGGTACATGGTGTACGACATGATTGAGACATATCATGAGTGATATGCTATATGGTTGATGTACATGGTATGGTACAAGTTTCAGTGCATGGTTGATGCATGGTATGGTACATGTGTTTGGTGCATGGTTGATGCATGGTATGGTACAAGTTTTGGTGCATGTTTGAGGCATGGTATGGTACAGGTTCTGGTACATGGATGATGTACACAGTTGATGTACAAAGTATGTTGATAGTTTTGGTATCCATGTGTGTGAATCTGGTTATAGTTGGTTGATGATGGTATATCAATGTCAGTGGCAGTGACAATGACAGTGCCATTGAAAGTGATAGTGAGATGTTGTTGTATTGATAACAATGGAAGTGAGAGTGACAATGATAGGTTGTTGCATTGGTGACAATGGTAGTTATAGGTTGATTAGTGGTAGTGATAGTTTGAGTCTACGCTTATATTTTAGGGCGGTAGGATGGGGCAAGGAAAGGGGGTTGTAGCCTCCTTCCGGTTGGTGCCGAAGAACTCAGGGAGTTGGAGCTTCCTTTAGGTTGGTGCCTATAAATTAGGGGGTCATAGCCTCCTTCCATTTGTAGTTGGAGAATTTAGGGAGTTGGAGCTTCCTTCATGTTGGTGGATGTAAACCAGGGGGTCGGTGCCTCCTTCCAGTTGGCACTGGAGAATTTGGAAGTTGGTGCTTCCTATGAATGTATTCTTGATATATATAAGAAATAATTATGTGGTTTTCTCCCATTTGGGATTCCACGTAAATTCTGGTGTATTGTGTATTTGATGTCATATTGTTGAATGGCACTACTTATGGCTATATTCTCATGATATATTGAATGCAATGATATATTGCTGATAAAGTTGAAGTTTATATATATACTGATTGAAAGTGGTAAAAATTTCTCATACTGATTCACCCCCCCTCTCAGTATTCCAACAATTAGTATTAGAGCAGGTCCTTCAGAAAATATTCTAATCACTGGAAGGAAGATCATGGAGACATAACTATGTCTTCTGGAGAAGAAGGATGAAAACATATATACAAGCACAATGATTTGATGTTTGGAAAGCAATAGTAGATGGATATACAACACCTACCACTATTCCGTCAGATAGAGATGGGAAGAAACTCAATGAAAACAATTTGAAGGCTACAAATGTGATTTTGAATGGTCTAGATCACTCGGTATATGTCAAATTTATGCACTATGATTCTGCAAAGGATATTTGCGACAAACTTCAAAATGTTTGTGAAGGAGATGACAAATTCATAGGGGCCAAGCTTCAAACCTATAGAGGTTAATTTGAACATCTGAAAATGAAGGAAGTTGAAGAGAGGAACCGACAAGTACAAAGGTATGCTTCCCTTAAAATGTTTTAGTTGCGGTAAAATTGGTCATTTTTCCAATAAATGTCCTTATGCTAAGAAGTCAGATAGTGATGAAGAAGAATATCCCAATAAATAAAATAAATATCAAAAGGGAAACAAGAAAGGAGATAAAAATAAAGTCTTCAAGAAAAATCTCTACTCAAGAGAGGACAGTTTGTCATCTAATGAAGATGATGAAAGCGATAGTGACTCTGAAAGAGTACTCTTTATGGCTACAAAAACTAAGTAAATAATTCTTGAAAGTGATGAAGAATAAGGTGAAGTGGATCTTGAGGCAGAATTAATCATCACTTTAACCAAGATGAAGAAAGAAAGGAAGAAAACCAAATCATTCAAAGAAGAAATCATCTCCTTGAAATCCAACTTGAAGAAGGAAACTAGAGAACATAAGAAGTAATGCATATCTAGATGATAAAGAAAGAAAAGGAGTGTGATAAGCTTGAAATAGAAGTCATGTCATTGAAAGTTCAAGTCAACAAGCTCAACAAGAAATTGAAAAGTTCTCAAGTGTTAGAAAACATTCTCCACAATCTAAGGCCATACAGTGACAAGTTTGGACTAGGATACAAGAAAGTTCATTTTGAAGAAGGTTTAAGCTCCATGATGAAAGAAACAAAGAATCACTGTTATGCAGAAGTTCTCAAAGGAATGAATCATGGTCAACAAGAGTCAGAGATGAATGAATACAAAATATCCTCTACATTCAGGAAGCAGGGAAGCTTCAACCACCGTGAAGGAAAAAACGAAAGAGAATATTGTGATCAATCGAGGCAGTAATTTAGAAGGACTACACCATAAAGAAGATCATTCACTCCTAGGTATCAAAATTTCTTTTTGGGTCATTTATTTACATGTACTAAATTTGTACATAAAGTTGTAGATTATAGAGCATATGGAAGAAATATTCAAGAAAGAGATGGTTATGTGGCTCTCTCATATATTGAATGTTATAAATGCCATAATTATGGCCACATAGCTTGAAATTGTAGAAGCATGATAGAGACTCCCATGAAGGAAAACACTAATGTCAGATACATGAAATTTTGGAGAAGAAATGAAAAACAATAAGAGCAAGTGAATGAATACCAGGTATCATAGATCGTACTCACAATATTTGCTGAAACAAAATATCATGATGAATCTATAGGCAAATATGAATATGTTAGAATCTAGGAAGAGGATGAAGAGGAAGATGTTAGAATTCAGGAAGAATATGAAAATAATGTCAGAATTCAAGAAGAGAAAGATGTCTCCATAGATGAAGAGGAAAATTACTCTGCATCGGAGTGGGTATTTTTCTGAGCCATTCAACTTGGAGACTCCCAATAAATATGAATATTAAACATGGGGAGTCTAAGTAGAAACTCTATAGATTAGGGAACTATCTTTCGAGTAGTTTGAAGTGTTTGCAAATTTTGTGTTGGTAGATTTAGAATGGTTTGAAGATAGAAGTGTAGAATGTCTAGCGATAGTTTGATTATATGAGGATAAACTTTTAGAATAAAATTCCATTCAGGTATCAGTTGATAGTTACTAATAATATTAGTGGCACACTTTTCAGGTAGAGAGTTATATAGAGGATTCCATGCATGTATTTAGACAGGGACATATTCAGTACAAATTGTTGCTGACATGTACAATTTGATTTGCAGATTGAACAAGCAACTTAAAAAGAATGAATATATAGTGATCAATTGAAGAACATTCAAAGAAGCATTTAGAATGGTAAAGTAATAGATGGTTCAACATTGTATGCAGGTGAGTAGCAGACTCATGGATAGTTTTGTGACATATATGATAGAGATGGATTCATGAGAGATTTGATAGGTCTAAATAGATATATGATAGTGGATGAAATCATGTTAACAATTGGAATCAGTGGAGTCAATGGACAAGTGGAATCATCTAGTCACATGAAGGAAAGTAGTGAAAGGCAAAACAAAACATGGACGAGAAACCATCAACATAAGATATATCATTAGAAGGAAATTGTTGAATGAGGTGGTCATTGATGTATGAACAATGAACTTGACAAGCCATGAATACTTAAATTCAAGTAACTTTGAATGATTTTTATATATGTTAGTGAATTACAAGAGGAAGTACCAATGGAAAAGAAGCACCAAAAGAAAGGAAAGAAAGCATATGTAGGAAGTCCCATATTAATCTACATGACATATTGCAAAAAATTCAAGGGAAGATAAATTTTCAGAGAAAGATATCAAGAAAGGAATATTAGAAGCATGAATACAGGGGGATACATATCAACATGGGAGTTACCCTTTTACCCATGATGTAAAAGGAGGAAAAATAGAAAGATCAGAAGCATGAAGACATGGGGAGCAGACCCAAAGGGAGATACCCTTTGCCATTGATGTAAAAGGGGGAGAGAAACATGAGGAGAGAAACATTGGAGGATCAATGGTTGCAGGGGGAGTATGAGTGTTGCCATCAATGCCAAAGGGGGAGATTATTGGATAGTTGGTTGTCATTGATGTTTTTGGATAGTTTGTTGTCATTGATTTAAACATAAGTGGTTGTAATTGATGTCAACATAAGTGTTGGGTTCATTTGGAGAAGTCTCCAAAGTATTCCCCTTATGGCGTAGCTTTAAGCATGGCCCTCACATGAAGATGCTTTGAAGAAGTTTATAAGAAACATAGAGGTGTGGTCATGAGGCCCGAAGTTGACTAAGAAAAAATAGGTTGAAGAATACTTCAAGTGTATACAAAACCCTCATACATGGATAGTCCTCATCATGTTGTTTCCAACGGTAGGTGGTACACTATGTGGTTCCTCACGATTGAGGAGTTATGAGGTCATGAAGTTAGAAGCCCCGAAGAATGGTTAAGAAGCCTCTAAATGATTGCAACAAGAAGTTACAAGTCATTAATTAAAGGGTAAAGCAATTATAACAAGAAAGTATAGGTGCCTTGTTGGCACAGGGGCAGACCGCAACACTTGCAAAGCAGATGAAGTATCACCCGAGGTAGAGGTAGGGGTGGTTGCAGGACTCAAGTGTCTGCAACCTTAGCTGGGACACAGATCTATGATTCCTTACTTAATATAGTACTCAAAACTATTGGATCTTTAATATGCAATCAATAACCACTTCACAGATACAACATAGCTTCACATCATTTATAATGACTAGATTGTTTGATCACTTATCATCCACAGAGCATTCAGATCTAAAAGGTCAAGAACTTAGCATATACATGTGAATTAGACCTAACATTCTACACATATTAATCACTAAGCATAAATATATATAATAGATCTATCTACTCATCTCAAATCACTTAGAAAATAATCACATCAATGCGTCAGAACAAGGCACAAAGCAGACAACACAGGATTTACGTGGTTCACCCCCATCCTGGGGCTACATCCACCAACTCTTATTCTTTATTATCGTCAGCTAATCGGTTACAAGCACAGAGCCGTAGAAACCCTTACTTCGCACATGATAGAAGATCTGTGCAACTCGCTAGATCCTTCTTTCTTTCCTTTCAGCACAAAGCCTTCTATACCTTCACACATGGACTTGCACTAAGCTCTGCAAGTCTATACATAATGCACAAAACTCTTGATCACACAAATCCCCCCTTGGCACTTAGCCTATATCACATAGATACAATATTACTCTCCATTACCCCTCTATTACCCCCCTATTTATACATACAAAATGGGCCTAAGCGTGGGTAAACCCACAGGCCGACATCCCTTTCCATTACATATTCCCAAAACCCAAAAAGGGACCCAAAAATGGGCCGAGATTCTGTAATCTCTGCTTTTTCTGGTGCTCCATCTTCAATAGGCTGTCGAAGTCCCAAAAATGGTCAAATATGACCAAGTGTTCCCAAAACTTGGCCAAGGGCCAACATGCCCACAACACTCACTCGTGACTCGTCCTGAGTCACTCTGGTCTGAGTAATTCTGCCTCAAATGCCTCGATCTTGGCTCAAGCTGCTTCAACCTGCTGAAATGCTATGGCCTTTTGATTAGTGAACTCTTGGAGGAGTGTGTCATGGATGGGCCCTTATAGGCATTGTTCTGTTGTGATGAGGACCTGTCTAAGCTCTGCTCCTTGGCTTTCAACTTCGGTGAACAATTGGCATGCTTTCTCTTGCACTGGTTGAAATCATTGAGAGACTTCCATCACTTTGGTATGGATTGTGTGGATCTATTGCTAGGCCATGCGCTGCTCTGGAAACCTATTCATTCTTTCAACTGGTGTTAAGGACTTCAGTTGCGCTTGTAGCGTATCTGCGTGCTTCTTTGCTTCCTAGAGCTGTGACTCTAATGCCTGTAACTCTGGATTTTCTGTAAGGTTTTCATATGTCTAAGTGCTCCTGGAGCTCAACTGCATGCACTCCAAGGCAAGGGATTTCATTCTGCCAACTGTTCTGCGAGCAGTTTCCTCTCTTAGGTCTCTGATTTCTTAAAGAGTCTCAGGTACGGTACAAAGTTCCAGATCTGCGATGCACTGCTGAAGCTGCTGGATTACTTCTTTGAGTTGTGCCACCTGCTATGGGACTCGTTCCTCAGTTTTCACTTCTACGACTGTCACAGAGTGAAGTGCATTGTGAACCCTTTCCCGTACTTCGAGTTGCTCCGCGAGCAACTGTTCCTTGTTTTTCTGTAGCGCTGCTTTCTCTTCATCCCATTTTTCTTTTAGAGTGAGATTTTCCTTTTCTGCAGTACTTATGTGGTCATCAAGGTCTTTCTGTACTTGCGCTAAATCTTGGGTGGCTTGTGCTATCTCTTTTTGAGATCGTTGAAGGTGAGCTTCGAATGTATGAGCAATCCGATGTAGTTAGGCTGGCTCATCATCTAATTATGGTGTTCCTGATGGCAGGGGCACAGTGGAAACTGTGCGGCTAGACTGTATTGCTTGCTGTACTCATTGAAGCTCGTCCCTGATGCGACTGAACACTTCCTCTTGCTTGGCTTCCTAGTTTTCTGCTATCTCTAGTGAAGTATCGTTCAATGCAATGACTATGAAGTCGAATTCATCCAGAGTGAGAACAGTCTCAAAATTGGTTCTAGTTGCCTTAGCTTTCTTCCTGGATGAAGGCTTTGGTGGGGTAACCTTCCTTTTCTTGGAGGGATCCTCCTCCTCTCTAGGCAGTGTAACTTTGCCTTTATTTTTCTCGACTTATGTTCTACCTGGATCTCCACCATCACCTTCCTTCTCCGGTGAGATCAAAGTGGTCTTTGTAGAAGTACAGTTGACATCTTGAACTTATTCATCTTCCTTGGTCTTGCTTGGTCTAGGGGTATCATGCACAGGTTTTGGACTATCGATGTCAGAAATCTCCGTGGGGTCTGCTGAGATGAGGAGGTCTATCGACCACTCCTTGGTGATTTCTTCCAAGTCTTCTTCTATTAACTTATAATAGGTCTGTAACTGCTGCTTGTGCTCGTTAGTGCACATTGTGATGTATATAAAGTGCATGTTTGCACTGAACTTCTTTAGGGGCTGAAACCTGTAGAGGGTGTTCAGAGTGATGCACGGTGTAGACTGGATTGTGATCTTCAATTGATTGTAGTAGGCATGGAAGACGCCATTGGATTTCCACTACTTGTTCATATCACTCGAGTAACACAAGGTACTGAACTTCACAACTAAAGGCTCAAAGGGCTCGATGTCTGGGAAGTTCGGTTTCTAACGGCTACATTGCTTCGCCATAGAGAAGTGGCATATGTCGCTATTCTGATATCCCAACGAAGCTTCAATTCTGAAAAGTTTATTTTTACGAGGTACCCTCTGGAACCTACTGTAACTTCTCAATCTTGGCCTTCTTCTTACTTAGCTTCTTAGCCTTTTTCCCCGTGAGCTTCATCTCGATGGTTCTTTTCCCATCCTGATTCTTATTTTCCTTGGGCATAGTCACTTTGCACTGCTGAGATCCTCTCCTAGGATTCAGGTGTATCACTTCTTCTGGGGTAGAAATTTCAAAATTCGGTATTTCTTCCGATGTTCCTGTAGCTTCGATATCTAGGATTCTAGTGTCAGGTAGCTTCGATCTATTCTCATGTTCTTCAATCAACTGTGCAATATTTCAGGTCATGAAATCGTTTAACTCTTGTCTCTTATGTTCTAAGGCTTCTTCTTCTTCCTTCATTCTAGCTTGATCTCTATCAATCCAAGATTTTCCTAGTAACATCGTAAATGTGGAACTGTCTTCAATGAATTTAATAATCTCAAAGTCTTCCTTTGTCGAAGTTCCATTGACTGTCATAGGTATCTAAGTGAGATTTCCACATAACATCATTAGTTTTCCTCTGAATAGTCCTATTCCTCCTAATGAAGGGATCATAGCAGGATTCCCTATAGCTTCCCAAGTTCTTTCTGGCATAATGTTCACTTGTGTCTCTTCATCAAGGACAGAGTCAATGTCGAAGTCTCCTATTCTTGCTTCAATGCAATCTTTTTCTTTGAAAATCTCTGATAGCCTAATATATCAGTGGTCATTCAGGGTCTCTTTCATTTGTATCAATACCTTCTCTGATTCTTGTTGGGGTTCTGCCTCTTCCGGATCTGCCTTAGGGTTTTCCTGATTCAGATTCATTTCTTCCAGCCCAACGATCATTCTAGGGCAATCCAATACCTCATGGTCCATAGCTTTGCAACAAAGACAACTAGATCCTCTGCCAGGGCAGTCCTTAGCAAGATGTCTGAGTATTATGTAGCTATAATAGAGGGTCACTCCTCTCTTTCTTTTAAATGATCCCCAACTTCTTCTATACTGCGTACTAGGATCATGGTAGCTAATTTGAAAAAAATTCTTTCTAGGATCCTACATCCATTTGTTAGTCCAAACATTTTTTCTATGCGTAGGTATAACATATCTATCACTATTCTTATCATATCTACTCATATCAAACCTTATTTCATCTATCAGTGCCCCAATTTTCAAACTAGGATAAACTCTATTAAACATACCTAGATCCATACCTTAGAAACAAAAAATTTCACTTATCTTACTTCTATAGAGCACAAAGCCTCCAGATCTAAAATTTTTAACTAGTCTTACCTTTATCAGAGCACATAGCTTACAGATCTTACCTCTTTTAGTCAAGAATCCCCACTTTTACCTTTCTCGGAGCACAAAGCGTTCAAATCTTGTTCCTTTTCTTCAGATCCAACCTCTTTTCTTTTAGATCAGGCCTCTTTTCTTTCAGATTGAGCCTCTTTCTTTCAGATCGGTTAGAATACTGTGCACTAGGGCACAGATCGTTGCACAAGACTTCCCGGTTAACCTTTTTGCACCAAGATTCTTCTTCTTGGTTCCCATCAATCACAGCTTCAGGTCCCTGCAACATAACCATTTGTTGGCACAGGGGTAGACCCAGGGTTCAATGCTACAACAATGCACCAAAAAAACCCTAAATACCGACCCTTTCGGCAACACCTGCAAAGTAGATGAAGTCTCACCCGAGGTAGAGGTAGGGGTGGTTGCAGGACTCAAGTGTCTGCAAGCCTAGCCGGGACACAGATCTGTGATTCCTTACTTAATATAGTACTCAGTGTTAATATTATGGTAGCTGCGGGAGGTATTTACCCCCATGTGTGAACCTGACGAGAATAGTAGACTCTGGGAAGCAAGAGAAACCCTAATGAGTTGGCAAATAACCCTAGAAGCCTTGTCGGCTCAAGAAGATAATTTATATTAGGCTATTATCCTCCAAGAGAAGAAGTCAGCCATAATTAATAATAATATACTGAACAGACACATACCCAGAAGGAGAAGTCGGCCCCAGCTAACTGGCAAGATTACTATAAATAAAGGGCACCGGTTCTCATTTGTCACATCCCAGGACTGCAGTTTTCCCAGTTGGTGCACACTGTAGTTGCAGTTGGTGCGCAGGTTTGGAGGAGGGTTGCAGGTGTAGCTGCAGCAGCAACTAGTTTCAGTATTGGCTTGAATATATTTTGGCTAGGGTTTGGACTATCTGATCAGATTTTTGTGATGCGCTATCCTTTGGGATTGATGCACTACTCTTTGTTTGGCTATCTAGCCTAGGGTTTGCTTCCGGAGGAATTCTCAGTCAAGTTTAAGGTGCTCGGAGGGAGGCTTCGACCTGTGGTTGGGTGACGAGGGTATCATCAATGGTAAAACGAGCACACCATCTTCTATATTCTAAATGGTTATGGGCCCACACCCCTTTAGTCAGCCTAAAATTCTGGAAGGAAACATAGCCGCTAGATATTGAGCTCGTTGAGGAACTGCCACTAGGGTTACTAGCAGGAGCAGCTTCCAAAAGCACTGCAACTAGGGTTACCAGCAGAAGCAGTTGCATAAACCCTAAACCTCTTGTGAGGCACCTTAAGTGACGAGATTGACCTAATGTCCGGATAGATCAGTGCGCCCTAGCCCAGTGCATCTCTTGGTACACTTAGAAGGCCAAGACATGAAGTTTGGATTTCTGGTCAAATCTAGGGTTTGACCAAGTCAAGCAAGCCATGATGAATTCTATGAAGTCTGAGAACAAGATAGATGGAGCCTCTAACTTCAGAGCATGGAAGACAAGGATTGACCTCATCCTTGCTAAGAATAAAGTGTTGGATATTGTGAAAGGAAAGATCGTGAAGCCAGAGTTTAAAGAACGAGAAGAGAAGGAACCACAAAATGTTGTAGCTATGGAGAAGTTCAAAGACGTTGACATCAATGCCATGAGTATCATAGTGGATTCCATAAAAGACCACTTGATATCCTACATCTCCCATCTTGACTCATCGAAGAATATGTATGATGCCCTAACAAATCTCTTCTCAGTTAGAAACATTGGACAAGTTATGAGTGTGAAGAATGAGCTCCGTGACATGAAGATGAATGATG
>ML778913.1:172714-191528 GCA_009831015.1 Picea engelmannii | reverse complement strand
GAGAATAGTAGACTCTGGGAAGCAAGAGAAACCCTAATGAGTTGGCCAATAACCCTAGAAGCCTTGTCGGCTCAAGAAGATAATTTATATTAGGCTATTAGCCTCCAAGAGAAGAATTTGGCCAGAATTAATAATAATATACTGAACAGACACATACCCAGAAGGAGAAGTCGGCCCCAGCTAACTGGCATGATTACTATAAATACAGGGCACCAGTTCTCATTTTTCACATCTCAGGACTGTATTTTTCCCAGTTGGTGCACACTGTAGTTGCAGTTGGTGCACACTGTAGTTGCAGTTGGTGCGCAGGTTTGGAGGAGGGTTGCAGGTGTAGCTGCAGGAACAACTAGTTTCAGTATTGGCTTGAATATCTCTTGGCTAGGGTTTGGATTATCTGATCAGCTTTTTGTGATGCACTATCCTTGGGGATTGATGCACTACTCTTTGTTTGGCTATCTAGCCTAGGGTTAGTTTCCATAGGAATTCTCAGTCAAGGTTAAGGTGCTCGGAGGGAGGCTTCGGCCTGTGGTTGGGTGACGAGGGTATCATCAATGGTAAAACAAGCACACCGTCTTCTATATTCTAACACTCATCACTAATGGATCTTTAATTTGCAATCAATAACCACTTCACAGATACAACAAAGCTTCACATCATTCATAATGACTAGAGTGTTTGATCACTTATCATCCACATAGCATTCAGATCTAATAGGTCAAGCACTTATCATATACATGTGAATTAGACCTAACATTCTACACATCATAAGCACTAAGAATAAACATATATAACATATCTATCTACTCATCTCAAAGAACTTAGAAAATAATCACATCAATGCATCAGAACAAGGCACAAAGTAGACAACACAGGATTTACATGGTTCACCCCCACCCTGGGGCTACATCCACCAACTCTTCTTCTTTATTATCGTCAGCTAGTCGGTTACAAGAACAGAGCCATAGAAACCCTTACTTCACACATGACATAAGATCTATGTAGCTCGCTAGATCCTTCTTCCTTGCCTTTCAGCACAAATCCTTCTATACCTTCACACATGGACTTGCACTAAGTTCTGCAAGTCTATACGAAATGCACAAAACTCTTGATCATACAGATCCTCCCTTGGAACTTAGCCTATATCACATAGATACAATATTCCTCTCCATTACCCCTCCATTACCCCCCTATTTATACATACAAAATGGGCCTAAGTGTGGGTAAACCCACAGGATGACATCCCTTTCCCATTACATATTCCCAAAACCCAAAAAGGGACCCAAAAGTGGGCCGAGATTCTGTAATCTCCGTTTCATCTGGCGCTCCATCTTCGATAGGCTGTCGAAGTCCAAAAAATGGTCAAATATGACCAAGTGTTCCCAAAACTTGGTCAAGGGCCAACATGCCCTAAATTTAAGGAAAGAATTCACATGGACAAGTATAAATACACTTCAAGAAGCCTCTCATTCTTACACACAAGTTGAATGATTTTCTATCTTTCAAGTGATCTCTTGGTAAATATTTTTGTAGCATATATGAGGTATCAAAGTTTGAGGTAGTGAAGGGAAGATAAGAGAAATGTCTTCAAACTAACATTCTGAGGTTATCTGCGGGTCGCAGTGGAGCACAGAATGAACATCCATCGGTCGTAGTGGAGCAAGGCGCGAACATCCACGGGTTGATAGTGTATAAGTCACATATTTGAGAAAAGGTTTTGAAGAAGGATGCTTGGTTCAAGTTGCAACAAGGCATGATGACACAACAAGGTTGTTACAGGGTCTGATATGGTATGCATCAATTTTCATCATGAATAAAGGTATGTCCTTATGTATTTGATGCATGGATGGTTTGGCACATGCTTACGGAATTTCTTGGAGGCCTCTTGGTACATGGTTGCATATGATTGAGGTTCATGTCCTGATGATATTGATACATGCTTGAGACATATCTTAGTACTTGGTTTATGGATGTTATGGTTCATTGTTAGAGGCACATATTTGTGACATTGGCATATATTTGAGGCATACACTTGATGTATGGTTTTGGATGGTATATACTTGAGGCATATGATTCATAGAGGATATGGTACTTGCTTGAGGTATTTTTGGCACATGGTTTTCTGTATGGTATATGTCATGGTGATGGTATCACATGCTTGAGGAACTTCTTAATAAGGTTATGACACATTTTTGGGGTACACACATTTGATTATGTTTTGGTACATAGTTGAGACACATATCTTGATGATGGTATGATACATGGTACTTGGTTGAAGAACTTCATTGATGATATCATATGGTACATGGTGTATGACATGATTAATACATATCATGAGTGATATGGTATATGGTTTATGTACATGGTATGGTATAGGTTTCAGTGCATGGTTGATGCATGGTATGGTACAGGTTTTTGGTGCATTGTTTATGCATGATATGTGTTATATAGTTATTTACCACCTGATCACTTGATGGGCATCATATAGGGGTTAGAAATCTGAAACATTGAATCATACCACTTTTCCCTTGAGTTTACAATACCTTTTTTCTTGGTCACTGGTTTCCCATTTACATCCTGTGACTAGAAAGTGATGGTCGCTCATTGTCCTCTTGCAAGGAGAGACCAGTCACTCCCTACAAGAATGTAGGGCACGACTGTGTTTGTTACTCCCTTTTTAGGATTGGTTTTGGGCGATGATATTGAACCCCAGATTCTTCGTGGTTCGACCTCGATAATATTTTCATCTTGGGAATGGAGATCTTATCCAAATTACCCTTTGATATAATCTCTATTATCTTATAAATAATAGGGGTCTGTCATGGGAAAAAGGGGGACAAGAAAATATGAAGTAAGTTTATGTAGGTAGATTAATCATGGAAATTGGACAAGGAACTTGGTTAGAGCTTCAAATTGCAAGTTGTAAATCGTTTCCATTTGATCAATAGAAGGTGTACAAAATGTTTCCCTCTACTTGGATGTGTATGTAAATGCTATGATTTCTTGTGGAGAAATTAATGTTTTCATGTATTATGATACATTATTATATCTATCATTAATTTATGCATGATCAGTTGGATCTAGTGAAGGGTTTTAGTATCTCTATGTGTGCATATCTGAGCTGGTAAGGGTGAAGGACATCTTCGTGTGAACTAGTAGCCGAGGAGCGTGTAGGGACAACCGTCATATTGTTAGGTAAGACTTCCATTTCGGTTGATCCTTTTCACGTATAAATTAGAACTAGGATTTTTTTTATATTACATCTCTATTATGTCTCAGGTCAAGGAAGAGCCTAAGGGAGGTAACTCCTGTAGGGTTCATTTACCCTACAATGGACTAGTGACTTCGTTGGGGAAGCTATTGTTGTTTAGTTAGTTTCTTCCTCAACTTTTAAGTTTGTGTTCTCAAGAACTTTGCTTGTTGTAAGCCCCATTCTTTGTTCTTGATATGTTAGTAATTATTTTTCGAGGCTATTTGTAAGTTTTTCAGACCCAGATCTAATAGATTTGTGTTAGATATATTAGTTTTTGCACTTGCACGATCACAGTCGTGGGTGATATGTGCCCACAGAGTGACCCAAACCTTGTGGTTGCTATATTCTCCATTGTAGGGAGTGACCAAACCCTTTTGGTCGCTATTTTCTCCATTGTAGGGGGTGACCAGCCTAATAATTACACTACAGGGAGTGACCATTACCTTGTGGTATCTCTCTAGCCTTTTGCAAGGAGCGGCCAGAGATTTTTGGTCACCCTGTGGTCATTAACAGGGAGAGACTAGGATCGAAAAGCCAATTTTTGAAGGGACATCCTTCAAACAAGGCCCATATTTGTGCCTGTCCTTTCTTCCACCCTTCCGGATCTCTCTTAGATCTATACCACCAGTAACTTTTCAGTTCTTTTGATGCTTGTAGACCTACTTGATTTCATTTTTTGGTTTGCATTCTTTTGTTGTGCCATCCTTTTCATTTGCATTTAGTTATTTTCATGTCATTTGAAAAAAAGAAAACAAAATAAGTTTCATTTAAAAAATTTCATTGCATTTGAAAGAATTGGAAAACCCAAAAATAATAACAATCTAGTTAGTGGGTGGAACATGTTTTAGCTTGCATTTTAAAGAGAAATAAGTTGCATTAAATAAAAAAATCCCCCTTCATGGTCGGGGGGGAAGGAATCATGTATCTTATAGTCTCTTTGACTCATATACCAAAAACCTTTTGCATTCAAAGAGTAGTTCATGTTTCTTGCATTGAATGTTACACTAGTTTCTTTTCTTGAAACCTCTTGCTCCTTTCTGTAGATAGTCTTGATCGAAATTAAAGATTTAATTCCATTCATTTTTTTTTTTTAATTTTGAAGTATTCTTGGAGTTGGATTGATCACATCATAAGTTTTGCTTCCATTTAGCATTTTCGAGTAACAATAACCATTAAAGGAACAATGTACCTAATCTAAAATACTCTAGAATTTTTCTTTATTAGAAAATGATCACAAGTCTAGGTTGTAGGGCCTTGGTTGTAGAGTGGAGAGTAAATTATCTAAGGCTGTTGAAACAAACTAGGAACACTAATAAGAAAAAATCCATTAGTAATGTGAAGTGTCTATTGGAAAATATCCTCTAACACATGATTCAAGCGGTAGGAGAAGTCGAGAAGAGTGCTTGTACTGGTCCCTGACACTCTCTCTTGGTGGGGTTATGCGATTCAAGTGGGAAATATTAGTAGTGGAAAGTCCTTAGGATGACACCACTCTATGATTTGATTTGGGTATAATAAATTTGTAATATGTACCATGCCCATTTGCAGAATCCCTCTCCCATGACCATTCCACCCAACCACCAAGCGTGAAGTGGTAGCCCTAGTTTCATTTCTTAGGTTACCTTCCCAGGTGACTACAGTGGTGGCACTGTCAATACCTAATACATATGTGAAACACATGATTTTGGTTCCTTAGGAGGGTACTTGGTTGCATATTGTATTTGCACCTCTAGATGTCCATTACAAAGTATTATGGGTAACTGTTTCTCATATCTTCGTTGACACTCTCATCTCCCATCTCCAAAAGATTCTTACTTCCTTTTTCCCCTGTTACAAGGGAGTTGTTTGCTTGCTCTTATATTATAGGGATTTTGGTAGTGTGTGCTCTTTGATTTAGTAGACCTTAGGTTGAGTTTGTGTCTATAGAAACAATTCCTAGGACTACTCACGAAGGAACCTCTTTTCACGGGGAACCTTTTGTTTTTCCTTGTTTTGGAAACATTGGTCCTCCCTATATTTCTACATTAAGTCTTCCTGAATTCACAATATGGTTACCAGTATGTTTTTGTAATGACCCTTTTCTTATTACTATGAATAATTTCATAAATAATCCTAAACATTTGCTAAATTATAATTAATTATGATATAACCTTAAATTGATTACAAGTTATTAATTAATTATTTTGATTATACTTAGCTGAAGTATGATTAACTCCTTGATTAGGGGTTAATGAATGAGTAATTATTAAATGAGACATTAAATGATTAATTATTAAATTAATGGTTAGTGATTGATTGATTATTAATTAAAGTAATTGATTAATTATGTATTAAAATGGGGGAAAATAAAATATGAGTTTAAATGGGTTACGTAACCCATACGTAAAATAAACATTAAGTAAAGGATAAGATCAATAAAGAGAAATAAATGAATGGATAAGGGGTTTGGTGAGGAGTAAAGGTGCGAGGGCGGTGAAGGAGGCATAAGGGAAGGAGGAGGATTCATTTTGGGGATTATTCATTTTGGAGGGATTGAGTCATGCATTCGACAGGAGAGTGATTTTTGAAGCTTTGAGACAGAGTTAGAACAGTGGGATTTACAGTGCATACCGGGGCTGAGGGGTTTTGGGCTCGGAGGGCTAGGACGTCCATAGATGTCCTAGGGCTAGGCGTACTGGTCGGTAGGGTGGCCGGTTTTGGGGTGTTCAAGCGAAGGTTCAGGCGAAGATTCAAGCGAAGATTCAAGCTGCTGCAGATAGTAGCATCAGAGACATGTATTTAAACTCAAAATTGTGAAGTGTTTACTTAAATTTAAATTGCATGCAAATTGTTATGAAAAATGTTAGTTTATTTATCAAAATCTGGGAATGAATATGCTAGAGTAAGCGAATTTTTAGTGAATTTTAAAATTTTCTGCTCTATTTTAATTCATGTTAGTTTAAATTAAAAGAAGGTTACTACAGTTTTTTTCCACTCCTATGATCCCAAATTATATTGGTGCTTCGAATGCAATCCATCCACCCCAAGAATATCAACCTCATGTTGACCCTTTTCCTTCTTCTCTCGTTGCATCTTCTTCCCTTTATTATTCTTTGCCTGGTGAAATCCTTGATGCTAGTAACTAGGAGGATAAGAAGAAGAAGAAAAGGAAGATTAAGAAGAAGAAATATAAACAAGGGAGCAAACAAAAAACTATTGTTCATCATGATGAGAGTGTTGATGATGTTGGAAAACCTACCAACATAGGTTGTAAGCCCAAATTCCTTTGCAGGATTTGTAAGGGTGACTACCTTCTCATAGATTGCCCTAGTATTCCCAAGGTCTTAGAAGTGTGTTCTATGGGTTCCCAAAAACCCGTGTCACCAGCTATGGACATCATGTTGATGACAACCAATCAACTAGTGATCATACGATTAGGGGGAAAAAGGGTAAGGTCAATATTCCTTGTTGGTTATGCAAGGAAATGCACCACACTTACCTTTTCCATTGTATGGATGAAGCTTTAAAATTTTTGGAAGACATTGTTGTTTCCCAACAACAACCTCCGACTACTTCCCATGATTCCTCTCCCGACTCACCATTGGTTGATGAAGTGGTCGATATGATTCCATCATCAATCAATCCCACTCTTCCCTTGGAGAGTGAATTCAATACTACTCAAGTTATTCTTTCCACTATAGATTCCTCCAGACAAGTGGGAATTTCACCCATTTCAATGGAACTCCCTCCAAGTATTGAAGTCATTTCCTTTGATTGGAATAGAATAATGGATGCTCGTCTTCCTTCCTACTTACCTTTTCAAATCATTGTGTGGACTTGTGATAAGAACATATATCGTACTATTATAGACGAAGGTGCTTATATCAACATTTTATCCTCAACTACTTGGTAAGCTATTGGTTCCCCTCAGCTTGTGTCAGTCACCCATCATCTGATGGATTTTAATAGAAGAAGCAGTGAACCTTTAGGGATCCTTCCTCATCTCCCCATTACCTTAGGAGGGAAAACCGTCTATATTGATGTTATGGTAGTTCAAGGTCCCTTGGATTTTAATTTTCTCCTCTGGTGACACTATGTCTATGTTATGAAAGATGTCATATCCACACTCTTTTAAGTGATGCATTTCCCTCATAATGGAAACATTGTGACCATTGATCAACTTCCGTTCATTAGTCTTGATCTAACTGAAGACCACCCAACTTCCTTGAATTTTCCTTATATGCAAGTGGTATCCCCCCCGCCACATGTTAATTACGTGGCTTCATGTCCCATGTGTTCAACTTCGAATGAGAAGGAGACTCTCTCTATATGCTTGCCTTCTTCAGACTTAGATTTGGTAGTTGACATGGTGTACCACTCAATAGGGGATTTACACCCTGATATTCCCCTCATATCCCCTACTGATTCCCTTGACATGTATTCCTTCCAAAGCATTGTTCTTCCATATGATGAAGACCTCTTGGAAGCCATGGCCAAGGGCTTCGATCATAGTTCCCTTTCTGTATAAATCTCGTTAAAAAATGAAACATAAAACCATGAGCATAGTTCATTTTCCATTTCAAGATCATTAAAAAATGATACAAATATCCATGAGAATAATTCACTTTTTGTGTCAAACTCATTAAAAAATGAAACATAATCCCCTCTACTTGTCTTTCACTAGATCTAGTACTTGAACCTTCATTTCCTCTGCCCATGTCAGTTGATCCTCTTTCTTCCTCCCTCTTCGGTGAACCTATTCCTATTAGTACGTAGGAGAGTAATCAGATGCATAAGAAGAGTCAATAGACGAAATGAAACTTGGGGGGCATGTCTCCAGCCTCTGGACATCATGATGGAGTTAGGCCACTAGCTTCTGCTGATCATGTTGGGGGTAAAGTACCAACCTCTAGAAATCATTTTGGGAAGAAAAATCGCTAATGGGTATCACTTGAGCACAATTTCATTCTTGGTTTCAAGATCGTTAAAAATGAAACCTATCCCAAACATAGTTTTTCTTTGTTTCAAGATTGTGTAAAAATGAAACCAATCCCAAGCATAATTTTTCTTTATTTCAAGCTTGTGTAAAAATGAAACCAATCCCAAACATATTTTTTCACTTTTTAAGGCTTGTGTAAAAATGAAACCTACCCTGAGCATAGTTTATTTTCTAGTTTCAAGCTCGTCTAAAAATGAAACCAACATTGAGCACAATTTTATTCTTTGTTTCGAGCTCATTAAAAAATGAAGCACACACTTCAAGATTAGTATTTTTTCTTTCTCGTTCTCATAAATACATGAGAATAAGTTATCGAGTATACTTTTATTACTTTTTTGGGCTCGTAAAAACTACACAAAAAAAGAACTCTTTGGAGTCTCCTTTAATCTTTTTCTAGAGCCCCTAAACATGAAAAAAATGCCAAGGGAGCTTGTTTCCTTTCACACTCATTAATTGGATTTGAAAGGATGTCTATTCAATGTAAGTTTAACCCTTTTTCAGATCGGATGGAAAAATTACAAAAACATAATACTCTAGTCAACATTGGATAGAAGAGTTCTCCCTTGTATTGTTTTATTCCTTTTCGGGCTCAGGAGACTAAACTTATGAAAAATCACGCCCTTGGAGTATTCTTTGTCTTTTCAGAATCTCTAAACATGAAACGAAGAATCAAGCACTATTCTCCTCCCCGAGCTCGACAATAAATCCATGGGTGAGAACATTGAGCATACTTTTATTTTATTTTGTGCTCGCTTAAACATGAAGGAAGAAAACAAGAGTGGGTTTTTTTTCCATCTAGTCATATTCACAAATGGCATTTGTCTATTGAGTCTCCCTTGAAAAATGCACCCACTTTTAATCTATGTCCAATAGTTGGGTTATCCATTTCCTCTGATTCATTACTATCTCCATGATTTCTCGAACTTCGCTGAATGATTACTTTTCCAGTCATCCATGGCGAGTGTTTTGGTCATTAATGAGTCAATGCTACCAATTCAAGTAATTTTTTGTGTTGTTTTGTTCAAGGGAAGTTAGCCCATATCAGCCAATTTCAATCCTTTATCCCATTCATCCTATCCATTCTTGAGTCAGTTGTGCTCTACTCTTATGCTCTTCACACCATCTACTTTTATATGTTTCATGTCGATTGATGGGGGATACATCAAGGCCCTCTTTCAACATATTTCATCCTGTCGACTCCATATCATTATCCAAGTTTAAAATATAGAAACCAATCAATACCCTAGGACTTGCAGACATCAATGACAAGCTTCCTTGCATTTCAACAGTGGGTTTACATCATTGGCTCCTATTGAAATAATATATGAGTGTTCAACTTCAACTCATCTATTCACACTTCTTAGATTGTACTAGGTATCTTGGGGTCCATCATCATCATAAATGAATTCCCTCGCATATGTTAACAATATACATCAATGATCGGTAATCAGATGGTTTCTACCATTCTTGAACTAAACTCATTGATTCACATGTTGTGGATTCATACTCTTGGGATTTGGGACGAAGACCTTGGGTTGGGACCATTCATTTCTTGGTGGTATTCCCTCCCAAGTTGCGATGGAGTTATTCATGAGTACTTCAGAGATCACTCAGGCATCAAGTCATCTCACTGATTTGTATACTATGACATAGATCCACATTTATACTTGTTCATGGCTATGTATTCACCTGTGACATGGATCCACAATGTATTTTGGCCATGATCTAATTGTATGGATCATGCATGGATCCGTAGTGTACTATTTTTGGAGACTATGGTTAGTTTTTATTACTAAGCATGGGTATACCCGCACCATGGATGTTATTTTTATGCAGGACTGATGATTTTTTCTTTCCAGGATCCTTCACCCAAATCTCTGTGATTTTGTTTATAAAATATTTCGGCCATCAAGCACCTCTTATGACCTCACACCTTAGGGGGAATTTGTTATATAATTATTTACCACATGATCACTTGATGGGAATCATATAAGGGTTAAAAGTTTGAAACATTGAATCATACCACTTTTCCCCTGAGTTTACAGTACCTTTTTTCCTGGTTGTTGGTTTCCCATTTATAACCTATGACCATAAAGTGTTGGTCACTCCCTGCAAAAACATAGGGTGTGACTGGTTCTGTTACTCCCTTTTTAGGATTGGTTTCGTGAGATGATATTGAACCCCAGATTCTTCATGGTTCAACCTTGAGAAGCTTTTGATCTTTGTCATGGAGATCTTATCCAAATTACCTTTTGATCTTATCTCTACTATCCTATAAATATTAGGGGTCTCTCAAGGGAAAAGAGAAAGTAAGTTTATGTTGGAAGATTAATCATGGATCTTGGACAAGGAACTTGGTTAGATATTCAAATTGTAAGTTGTAAATTGTTTCCATTTGATCAATAGAAGGTGTACAAGATGTTTCCCCCTACTTGGATGTGTATGCAATTGTTATGTTTCCTTGTGTAGAAATTAATTTTTTCATGTATTATGATACACTATTAGATATATCATTAATTTATGCATGATTAGTTGGATCTAGTGAAGGGTTTTTGTGTCTCTATGTGTGCATATATGAGCTGGTAAGGGTGAAGGACATATTCATGAAAAATAGCAATTGAGGAGTGTGCAGGGACAACCGTCGAATTGTCAGGTAAGCTTTCCATTTCAGTAGATCCTTTTCACGTATAACTCAGATCTAGGAAATTTTGTATATTACATCTCTATTCTATATTAGGTCTAGGAAGAGTCTAAGGGAGGTAAATCATGCAGGGTTCATTTACGCTACAATAGACTGTACAAATTCTGGTACATGGTTGATGTATATAGTTGATGTATAGACTACGGTGATGGTTTTTGTATCCATGTGAGTGGATATAGTTATAGTTGGTTGATTATGGTATATCAGTGTCAGTGACAGTGAAAGTCGCTGTGACAGTGAGAATGACAGTGACAGTGACAGGTTGTTGTATTGATGACAATGGTAGTGACAGTGACAATGAAAGGTTGTTGTATTGGTGATAGTGGTAGTTACAAGTTGATCAGTGGTAGTGATAGTTTGAGTCTACAATCATATTTCAGAGTAGTGGGACGGGAAAAGGAAAAGGGGGTTGTAGCCTCCTTTCGATTGGTGCTGTTGAACTCAGGGAGTTGGAACTTCCTTCAGGTTGGTGCCTGTAAATCAGGGGGTCATAGCCTCCTTCCATTTGTAGCTGGATAATTCATGGAGTTGCAACTTCCTTCAAGTTGGTCCCTATAAATCATGGGGTCATAGCCTCGTTCCAGTTGTATCTAGAGAATTCAAGGAGTTGGATCTTCCTTCGGGTTGGTGCGTATAAATCAAGGGGTCAGTGCCTCCTTCCAGTTGTTGCTGGAGAATTTGGAAGATGGTGCTCCTATGAATGTATTCTTGATATATATATGAAATCATTCTGTGGTTTTATCCCATTTGGGCTTCCACGTAAATTCTGGTGTACTATGTATTTGATGTGATATTGTTGAATGGCACTGCTTATTATTATATGATCATGATATATTGAATGCAATAATATACTGATCATAAATTTGAATTTTCTATATATACTGATTGAAAGTGGTAAAATGTGCTCATACTAATTCACCCCCCCTCTTAGTATTCTAACAAGGATGCCTAAACAACAAATGGGAAGCAATATTCCCATCCAGGTGTGCTTTAAATGAGACCCACTATCCATGGAAGTGGTGAAGCAATAAATCCAATAGTTCCCTGGAATGGAAAAATGAAGTAATGGCACTCATGAACCATACGATTCTCCACATGCTCGAATTTCCTCCTTAAAATCCTTCAAAACCAATGTTATAATGCATGGAGCTTTTATTATTGGCACGAGGAAAGAACTTTCACTTCATACCTTAGGTTAGGTAGATAGATTAAAAATGAAATCAACTTTAATCAAACATCCTAATCTATTTCATATAAAAAAAAAACAAATTATAGTTTGCTAATCCTAAGAGCTAATTCATCGTAAATGGTTAAATGACTGACAAATGGGTGTATAAGTGAAGCTGAAATAGGGTAAAAGAGAGGTAAAGTTAGGCATAAAATATACCATATGAATGTATTGACACACATAGTGATTGTCTTTGCTCTTTGTAAAGCCAAGTCCCAACATATAAGTATTAAAATTTTTGATACCACATCCTTGGTGATTACTTTAACCCATACATGTACTTTTTCAGCCTGCATACATGCTCTTTATTTCCCTTCACTACAAATCCTTTTGGGTGCTTCAAGTAGATTTATTATTCCATATATCCATGCAAGAATGTTGTCTTCACATACATCTATTCTACTTCAAAATCAAAAGAATCAACAACATATAAAATAAACTAATAGAAGTTAAATTGACAATATGAGAAAAAATTGTGCCAAAGTCAATTCCCTCTACTCGAGAATAACCTTTTTTTACTAACCGAGCTTTGAATTTTGTCTTTTGCATTCAACTTATTATTAAACACCCATTTTCTATCAATGGGTTTTCTTCTAGTTGGCATCTACACTAGATCCCAAGCCTCATTCTTGTCCAAGGATGCCATTTCTTCCACCATGACCTTTTTCCAGAGTTTTCCATCCTTTGAATCTACTGCCTCCTTGATAGTTCTAGGATCATCACTGGTAATAAACAAAGAAAAATTTAAACAAAAATTAGGTGGAGTATACCTTTTGTTGGGTAGGTGTTATATTCTTTGCATGTGTGTTGGGGGGGGGGGCATCATATTTTTGCTATTTTAGTGTTTTTTCTATTTTTAACGGTTTTCTAAATTAATCCTAGATTAAAGGATTAAGGTTTTGGTGGCTGCAGAATACCTAAAATATTGTGTATATATTGTATTGCTAATGGTGAAATTAATACAATGAAGAGTTGAGAGGTGCGACACCAAGGAAGGTTGGTTTTCTTCTAGTTAAGGGTTTCTAGCATAAATATTTGTGTACTATATGTGTGAGCCATTAATTAATTTATGTTTTGCTTAGAATCTATATGCATTTATTTACTCCAAAAGTTTAAAACTTACATTTGGTATCATAGCACATTTTTGGATTCAGGGGGACGCCTTTGTTGCTGAGGGTTTGGCTTGGTCTTGATAAACCAATTTTATCTTGGGTCTGTGATAAACCTAGGTTCAGTGGGAGATTTGCAGTGGTGATTTGTGTGTTGAAAGAGAATGGTGAGCAGTTCTAGAATCAATATTGATAAGTTCAACTATAAAAAAATTGAGCTATGGAGGCTTCAGATGGAGGACCTTCTCTTAGACAAATAACAATGGATCGTTTTGGATTTTGGTACTCGACCTACTGGTACAAAACCTATTGGTACACAAACTACTAGTACACAAACTATTGGTACACAAAATACTAGTACTCAATATACTGGTATGTCACAAGAAGATTGGGAGAAGCTGGATAGAAGAGAAAGGAGTATGATTCGACTCTGCCTCGCTGATTCAGTGTTATTGAATGTGTCGAGAGAATCTACAACCAAGGAACTATGGGAAAAATTGGGGAATTTGTATAAGTCAAAGTCCCTGGTAAACAAGTTGTTTCTTCGAAAGAAGTTGTATCATCTTAGGATGGAATATGGAGATTCTTTGATAGAGAATTTAAATTCCTTCAATACTCTGGTAAGTCAAATTGGATCTATTAATATTACGCTTGCAGAAGAAGATAAGTGTATTACTTTGTTATGTTCTTTTCTAGACGCCTGGGATAATTTGGTTGTAGAAATTGGTAATACTACTCAATTTGCATTGAAGTATGATTACGTGGTTTCATCCTTGTTATTGGAACAGATGAGGCAGAAAAGCATGGATAGTCATAACACATATGCTTTATTTATAAGAGGTCATCCCTAAGATAGGAATACAAATAAGTCCTTGGGGGGAGGGGGGGGGATATAAATCTAAAGGTAGATCTAAATCCCCAAAAACAATTTGAGGAAATCTTGGAAATGTGGTAAAGTTTGGCATTACAAGAAATATTGTAGGTCTAAGAAAGTTGATAAAGAAAAGGGATCTAATCATTCCTCTTCCACAGAGGCAAAAACCCCCATGGAAGAAGGAGGTGATGTTTACCTAGCATCTATAGGTACATGTGCATATCGTGATGTATAGTTGATCGACTTAGGTGCATAATATCATATGAATCCTCACAGGGAGTGGTTCAATGAATATGAAATATATGATGGCGGTGATGTCTTCCTAGGAGATTACTTGACAAAAAAAATCATGGGACATGGAAGGGTTAAGCTATTGTTGAAAGATGGAAGGATTATAAATCTCCCTATATTTCTACACATTCGAGATTTATCCAGGAGCCTAATATCTGTAAATAAGATGGATGATGTAGGTGTGGTTACATTATTGGGAAAGGGAACTTGTAGGATGGTCAGAGGAGAAATGGTGTTGATGAGGGGATTTCTATGTGGAACTATGTATAAGTTGTTGGGAAACACTTATAATGGTGGGTGTAATAGTTATGTTGTCCCTAAGTAGAAAAATGAAGAAGAAAAAATCCATACTATCCCTAGAAAGAATACCATGCTATGGCATCAAAGATTGAGACATATTGGAGAAAACAACCTTCGAACACTACACGATAAAGGTATGGTTGAAGGTATGTCTAATTGCACCCTAGATTTTTATTTCTGTGAACATTGTACATATGGTAAATAAAATTGAGTAAGATTCCCATTTGGTGCTACAAGAGCAAAGGGGATCTTAGAGTTGATACACAATGATGTGTTTAGACCTGTCCCTATTCCATCACTAGGTAAATCTATGTATTATGTTTCATTCATAGATGATTTGTCAAGGAACACATGGATTTATTTTCTTAGGAAGAAATCAGAGGTATTTGATAAATTTAAAGAGTTTAAGGCTCTGATAGAAAATCAGACAAAGAATAAAATAAAGGTGTCAAGTATAGAAAATGGTTGATAATTATGTGGGAATGAATTCAAAGAGTTCTATAAGAAGTGTGGTATAGCAAGACATAAGACTACTTGTTGTAATGGAGCGGGAAAACCCGTGGTTCAACAATAATTAACCAACAAAACCCTAAATATACCATCCCTTTCAACATCACCCACAAGCAGGTGAAGTCTCACCCGAGGTACCTATGGGGACTGCATGAACCCGATTTCTGCATTCATGGGGGAATATGAGGCATTCATCATAAATATTACACTTAACATTCATTCATTATATCATATATCCTGTGCACGAAATCAGCATAGCATCTAACATATTCATATTAACCATCCATTACATGTGTTCCATAAATAGAAAATAAACATAACACATCATACATCATAACACAGAGATTTAATGTGGTTCACCCCAAACTGGACTACGTCCACAATGGAAAGCTTCTTATATTATCATTCATCATTGTCTTACAATAGGTGTGCACTGCGCTCATACACATATTTCATTTATAACCCAACATGTCTTATTGTTTGCACCTATAGTGTACACTTCGTTCATTCCACCTTACTCCTCATACATACCAACTAGTATTTTTAAACTCATGAACTAACTCTTTGATTCATTATTCATGACTCAATCCACAAATAACCACCTATACCCAAAAACCCATTACATATTTCTACTTTAACAACAGGGGTTAGCCCATTACAAAATGGAAAAATGTCCAACTACTCCTAACCAACTTCCTCCTTTCATGCGCCCTGACCCTCGAAAATGCGCTAACTATCTTCCTTTCTTACGTGTGTGTTTCTCCTTAGCCAACTTGTCTCATAGTTTTCACTTGTGTGATTCCCAAAAGTTGTGCCAAAATTTCCTACTCCAACAGGCCCCTAACACTCACCCGTGGCTTGTCTTGAGCCACTTCAGACCTGCTACTTCGCTGCCTTCAGTGTCAGAATGAGTTTCTTGTTCGACAACACAGGTATTCCAATAGAGGACAAACACCTTCAGTAACCACTCATATAACCAGATCAAAGATCAACACACCGATGTTTTCACGTGGTAAAACCCCTACGGGGAAACATCCATGACCCCAACCAACACGACCACTTGGAGTAGTTTATCAATGCAAAGAAAAAGATTACAGAGAGAGTTTACAAGAGAGTTTCTCACAATCGATCATCGACAAATGACCCTCCATGCTCTTTAAATAGAGATCATGGACCAATTGGGTGTTAAGCCACGGATCAATGGCTGTTAAGATCGATGAGAGTATGAACTTTCAGATCACTCTATGTCGGGAACATATCGTGACCATCGGATTTCCTAACTACAAATGCATACTAAAGAAACACACTAGAAAATACACTTTAGCCTAATGACACAATAGACCAAGTAGATCTTACTAACTCCTAAGCATCTAAATATCCTAACATCCCCCCTTAAGAACAACTTGGGATAGGATTGAAGGATTTACAATAGTGACACAATAGGAGAAGGAAGGAGGCATTAGAGAGTATCCCCCCTTAATGAAAACTTCCTAAACTCCTAACATAGATTGAAGTTTGGAAAACTTCGCTTCTGTAAGAGACTTTGCGAAAATGTCTGCAACTTGATCTTCTGTAGGGCAAAAGATAACTTCAATAACTTGATAATGAATGAGCTTTCTGATGAAGTGCATGTGTAGCTCGATGTGTTTTCTACGCTGATGTTGACTGGGTCTTTGGCGATCTTGATGGCACTTTGATTGTCACACCAAAGGCTGGTCGGATGATGGTGATGGAATCCAAACTCTGAAAGGATTTGTCGAAGCCACAGGGCTTCCTGACTTGCATTTACCGCTGCTCAGTACTCTGCTTCTACTAAAGAAAGTGCAATAGCCTGTTGTTTCTTATAGGCCCAAGTGTCAGGTCTTGAACCAAGGCTGAAAACATAACCTACAGTAGACTTCTGATCATCAGGGTCACCAACCCAATCTGAATCAGTGAAACCAACCAATAAAGGAGTCCCCCCTGAACTGTAATGTATCCCGAATTGAATCGTACCACGAACATAACAAAGTATCCTTTTAGCTTCTTTCCAATGGCTTTCATGGGGTGTTTGCATATATCGGGCAACAAGACCAACATCAAAGGAAATATTAGGACGGGTATGAGTCAAGTATAAGAGGCTACCAACTAACTGATGGTACAGGGTGGCATCAACTTCAAGAGAAGTACAGGTGGAAAAAAGCTTGACTCCAGAATGGAAGGGAGAAGGGGTTGGTTTACAATCATCCATGTGAAAGCAATGAAGAAGGTCACAAGCATACTTAGACTGGGAAAGAAAAATCCCTTCATTGGTTTGCAAAACTTGGAGGCCAAGGAAATAGTGCAAAAATCCTAAGTCTGTCATTTCAAATTTCTTCTTAAGGCTGGTTTTCACATGGTTTAAAATTTTTGAGTCACTACCAGTGAGGATAAGGTCATCAACATAAAGGAAAAGGATTATGATATGGCTTCCTACTTTCTTGGTATAGAGATTAGGATCATAATGGCATCTAGAGAATTCAGTGGCAATAAGAAAGCTATTCATTTTGGCATACCAAGATTGAGGAGTTTGCTTGAGACCATAAAGAGATTTCTTGAGGCGACAAACAAGGCTAGAGTCATTCTGGACATAGCCAGGAGGTTGTTCCATGTAGATTTCTTCTTGCAAATCTTTGTGCAAGAATGCATATTTAACATCCATCTGATGGACCTCCCATTTATGTGAGGTAGTAAGGGCAAGAACAAGGTGGATGGAATTCATTTTTTCTACATGGGCAAAGGTTTCATTATAGTCAATTCCTTCAACTTGGGAAAATACTTTGGCAACTAACCGAGCCTTGTGTCTTTCAACACTTCCATCTGATGCATACTTAGTTCTGTAGACCCATTTGCATCTAACAAGTTTTCTTCCTTTTGGAAGAGGTACAATATCCCAAGTATCATTTTCCATTAAAGAACGATACTCTTCATTCATTGCTGTATCCCAATCTGGATGACCTGAAGCTTCTGCAAATGTCTCTGGATCATGAGTTTCTGAAACTTGAGCCAAAAGAGAAGAGGCTTGCTGGAATTTTGAACGTGTCCGACGCTGATATGAAGGATCACCGACAAGATCACCAACTAATTCTCATGTTGAACGAACCCATCTAGGAAGCGATGGGGCTAGTGTTGGTTTAGGTTCAAAGGATTCATCTGGAGGAGGTGGATTTTCATCCTCACTGTCATCATATGAAGAAGAAACCAGATCATAAGAAGGCACAAACGCCGAATTAGGCTCGCAGGCCGAAGAAGGCACAATCGTCGAATTAGGCTCGCAGACCAAGAGATTTTCATCAAATTTAACATCTCTTCTAATAATAATTTCATTACAATGTGATTGAAGAAGTCTGTAACCTTTGACATCTTCAGAATAATCAACAAATTTACACTTCTCACTTTTAGGCTGTAATGATTTCCTTTTCTCATCAGGAATGTGAGCCCATGCTATACTGCCAAATACACGGAAGTGACTTACATCTGGTTTAATTTTAGTCCAAGCTTCTTCTGGTGTTATATTTTTAAGAGCCTTTGTGGGAGTGTGATTTACTATGTAAT
>ML778913.1:110751-171646 GCA_009831015.1 Picea engelmannii | reverse complement strand
TTTATCACAAAAGTTGCAATGTCTGTTAGTATTCTTACTTTTATATTTTGCTCCTTTGTCACCAGTAGGAGCTGAAGCTGTCTGAGAAGGTTTGGGACCCTTATGTTGTTTGTTGTTGTAGCGAGGATGTTGCTTCTTGGGATACTTGGGTTTATCTTTCTGCTGGGCAACTAAGGCTTTGTTGGAGGGACCTGCAGTTTTGATCACTCCAAATTGTACAAGCTTATCTTCCTCTCGAATAAAAGAAGAAAAAAAGGAATCAAGACTGGGTTTTTCATAAGTTTCTTCCCCTAGAGCCTCTCTCATGGCATAAAAGGTAGATAGAAACACAAAATATGCACTAACTAGCTTAGAAAGAATAAGATAGATGCATCACTCTTCCTCCATCTTTATCTTACATTCTTCACATAAAATTTTGAGTGTTTTAAACCTAGATAGATAGTATCCAAGGCAAGAAAAATCACTTGGACTCAAGGTCAGTATTTGATTTTCTAATTGTTGTGCTCGAATAATATTGAGTTTACCAAACACAGATTCAATCTTTTCCCAAGCTTCTTCGGGGTCATCAATGTCTTGAATGTGGTACCTTAAATCAGGAGAGACGGGAATTACAATTAGTCCACATGCTTCGTCATTCCTATTATCCCACTTGGCTTTCTTATCAACATCAGTGGGTTCTTTTTCCTTTCCCAAGGTAATCCGGTACAAGCCTTTACTTCTTAATAAATCTTCCATATGCGATTTCCATTGGAAGTAGTTGTTGCTGGTAAGAAAGACAGTACTTGTAGAATCCATATTAAATATGCAGATAATGTTGATTTAAAAACTAAAACTGACGATCTGGATGGAAAGAGCTTGAAAAGTTATGTGATTTAAAAACAAACGGTGCTGAAAATGGACTTCTGATGTGAGAGTTATGCCCTTTAAAAAAAAGGCATAAATGATAACCAAATGACCACGTGATAGTGTAAGCTTCTTTATGAAGTGACCCACTTTTATAAAGAGAAGTGGGGATCACTTTTACAATGAAGTTACCTTATAACAAAAAGGTTGCATGCAAAATAACTTTAAAATAAAATATTAAAGCTACTTATAGTGATTCACTTTCATACTTGAAGTGAAATACACTTTACAATTTTTGCATAACTTTTTCAAAAAAGGTAACAAAAGAGAGACTTGAACTCAAGACCTCTTACTTAATAAGACAAATTTTAACCAAATGGTCTAGAAAAACATATTGTAATGTTCAAAAGGAGGATTGTTGTTGTTGTTGTTGAGCATGCTAAAAAAAACTCTTTTCACAAAAGAAAAAAATTTCACTTCTCGATGACAACCCGGAAGATGCACCTTTTCCTATCTGTTTCTGATTTTCCGAGATCGCATAGGGTGCAGAGAAAAGAGAATACACAGATCTAAAAGAGTAACAAACCAGAAATAAAAAAATACAAAACTGAAATAAAAAAACTTCTCTGCAAAAATTTAAAAAAATGCATATTCAAACTTTATACCTCCGGATATGACTGTAATGGCCGTATCTTGGGAAAACATAAACCTTTTCGAGTGAAACAAAAAGTGTTCCTGAATGAAACGAGTGCTCCAGACGCAATGGAACAGTCCTCTCAGCCCAAAAATGTATGTAAGAGACAAAAAATGGATATGAGGCAACTCGGCTTCATGATCTCGATCTACAACATGAGCGGATCTTCAAACAGTCTCTGATACCATGTTCGACAACACAGGTATTCCAACAGAGGACGAACACTTTCAGTAACCATTCACATAAATATATCAAATATCAACACACCGAATTTTTCACGTGGTAAAACCCCTATGGGGAAACATCCACGGCCCCAACCAACGCGACCACTTGGAACAGTTTATTAATGCAAAGAAAAAGATTACAGAGAGATTTTACAAGAGAGTTTCTCACAATCGATCATCGGAAAATGACCCTCCATGCTCTTTAAATAGATATCATGGACCAATTGTGTGTTAAGCCACGAATCAATTGCCATTAAGATCGAGGAGAGTATGGACCGTCAGATCACTCTATGTTGGGAACATATCGTGACCATCGGATTTCCTAACTACAAATGCATACTAATGCATACTAAAGAAACACACTAGAAAACACACTTTTACCTAACGACACAATAGACCAAGTAGATCTTACTAACTCCTAAGTGTCTAAATATCCTAACATTTCTCAAAAGTCTCCCTAGAAGTTTGCATGGTAAATGTTAACTTAAGACATTCTTCCTGAGTAGTAATTGAGTCAAATAAATGTGGAACTCTTTTTTAACTTTCTCCTTCAATCTTGGTAGATGGTTTTCTTATTTATTTAGTATCATAAATGTTGTAATACCTAGGTTCTTACTGCACAACAAGTTATCTTCCTTTGTTCTTGTTGTTACTATTCTTCTTCTGGTTCTTGTGTCTCTTTCTGCATTGTCTACGATCTCACTAACGTCATGTTCTGGGAAATTTCATCAATTTTGGGTGTGCTTCATCCATCTTCAATACTCTTTTATGTACTGGCACTGCTAAATGGCGTTGTTTATTCTACTGTGATGAGTATTATTCTATCCTTAGTGGAACCATATTCCTCTAAACCACACATGCTCTATGTACTTAGCTCTTAACTTCTTTTGCAACACTGGCTCTCTCTAGCTCTTTGTTCTCTCAAATGTGCATGTTATCATCGTCCTGGTTATGTTTTTATAGCTTGCTACTAACTGTTTTCTTCCTCTTCGCAACCCAAACCTGAAGTCCCATCTAACTATACTTGTACTTCATTCCTTGCATACCCTGCATTAGATTCATACTTATCCGATGAATCATACGCTAGATTTTCCAGCCTATCAAAATCCTCTTGCCATTTTTCATTTATTATTACGCGGCTCCACTAATTCACCATTAGGATCACTCTTTATTTCTTTTCCCATCAAGTTTAATCTTTAATACCTTCAACCATCATTTGCATGAATCTCCAACCTTGCTTTCTTTCTTCGTACTCTCTTTTTCCTTTCTACGCAGTTCAACTTCCTCTTTCTTGTCTGTGACATTTCCTGTTTGTCTTCTATTTCTTCCTAGAACATTGCTTGATTACCTTTACAACTTCGTCTACTTTTGTTTTGTTCCTTATATCTTTTTTCTCTTTGTCTATTTTTCTATTTCTTTCTATAATACACTGTAATACAATACTATGGTACACATTCTGCATGTGCATACTAGTGCACGAAAGTTTGGCTATCCCTATATAGTTTCAACCGACTACTATTAACTAGTCCTTCCACAACTTCTCCATTCAGTTTATCCAACTATACAACACCTTTATTTGTCATGAAACTTATCACATATGGGCCCAACCAATGCATTTGGAACTTCCCAGGGTGCTGAAAAAACTTGTTGTCATAGAGTAACATTAAGTCTCCTGTCTAAAACTTCTTCTATTTAATGTGCTTTTCATGCCATTCTTTCTCATGCGCTTTCTTTACTTGGTGATGGAAACATACGACAAACTGGTCTTCTTCTAGTTCTGATAGTCTCTTCTCCACTGCACCAAAATATGTAAGTTCTATTAGCATAGCAATGCGTATGCTCGCTATTATGAATTCCATAGGCATAACAACTTCTTGACCATACACTATTTTGAATGGGGTTTGTCCTGTCAACTTATTACTTGTATTCCTATACACCCATAACACTACTAGAATCCTCAAGTCCTAGTTGTATTGACTTACATTGCATACCTTCGTCAATGTGTGTTCTAGGATCTTATTGAATGCTTCTACTATTCCATTTTCTTGAGAATGATATGGTGTACTCTTCTGATGGTGAATATGAAATTCCTCTATCAAATATGCAATCTTCCTATTCATAAATTGAGTTCCCTAATCACTCATAAGTATTATTTGGCATGCAAACCTTGTAACCACATTTTCAAACAAAAATTGTGTAGTTGTCTCCACGCTGCAATCTGGGACTAGCTCTGCCTCGACCCATCTGGTTAAGTAATATGTTGCAGTAAGGATGTATCTGGCTCTTGATCTCTTCACTGGTGGATTGATCAGCCCAACAAAGTCAACTTCCCATTTATCAAAGGCTTGTAATTTTACTTTCAATACTAATGACATCTCATCCCTCCCGGAAGGCTTCCCAAGTCTCTGAAAAACATCACAACTCTTACAAAATTACTTAGCATCTTTGTGAAGGGTAGGACACCATAGTCCTACGTGCAAAATCTCATGAGTTTTTACCTTACCTACATAGTGACCTCCTCCAACCCATTCATGTGCCTCTAACAATATCATATGTCTTTCATGCTCTAATACACATCATTGCAGAATACCATCTGTGCCTAAATTATACAAATTTCTTGCTATCAATTGATAATTTGTTTCCTTCACTACTAATTGCTTCTTCTATGCAACTGTAAACTCAAGTGGGGATAATCCTACACTAAAAAACTCTACTATGTCTGCAAAATAGTCATCCACCATCTATACTTTAAATAAGTGCACGTCTGGTAAAATGTTGTCCAAGTTTCCTACATCTTCCTGGGATAGTAAGCGCGACAAATGATTAGGTCTTGAGTTCAAGTTTCTTGGCTTCACAATTACTTCAAAGTCATATTCCTGGAATAGTAGCAACCATCTGCATATCCGCCCCCCCTCCCCCCCATAGGTTAGATCTTGTGCATACATATGTATGGGGACCATCTCAGGTATAAAATCTTGGTGGATCTCATTATTATGTTACTTTTATTGATGACAGAACTAGAAAAACTTGGTTTATTGCATTCGACAAAAATCTGATGTTTTTGATACTTTTAAGAAATGGAAAGATTTGGTCGAGAATGAGACAGGAAAAAGGTTGAAGTGTCTCAGATCAGACAATGGAGGTGAATATTGAAGCAAGGAGTTTGATGATTACTATTCATACCATTCAATTCATAGAGAGAAGACAGTTCCAAGAACACCACAAGAAAATGGTGTGTCAGAAAGGATGAAAAGGACAATCATGGAGCGTGCAAGGAGTATGAGATTGCATGCTAGTTTTCCCTTATAGTTTTGGGTAGATGTTGTAGATAATATTGTTTACTTAATAAACATAGGACCTTCAATCTATTTGGATGGTATAATTCCAAAGGAGGCATGGACAAGTAAAAAGGTAAACTATTCTTTTTTGAAGACTTTCGGCTGTGAAGCATTTTTCCATATTGATAAAGAAAATAGAACAAAGCTTGAGGAAAAATCCAAGAAGTGTACCTTTATTGGATACAATGTTAATGATTTTTGTTATTTATTATGGGATTATGAAAATCAAAAAATCATTAGGAGTAGAGATGTCATATTCAATGAGGAGGTCATGTACAAAGATCAGTTGCAGGGAAAGAAACAGGAAAAATAAAAACTAGAATACACAGTGCTTGATGAGATCACTTAATTTTTTTTCCAAAGGTACCAGAAAATCAAAATGTACAACAATAGGAGAAACATGTACCTCAAATTCCTACAAGTGTTGTTAAAAGATATATCAGGTTAAGTAGACCCCATGAACGATACTCTCCTTCATTGTATTATTTATTGTTGATTAGTTTCGGTGAACTAGAATGTTATGAAGATGCAATGCGGGTAGACACTAAAAAGAAGTGGGAGCAAGGAATGAAAGAGGAAATGGATTACCTGGTAAATAACCAGACTTGGGATTTGGTTCAGTTTCCTACAGGAAAAAGAGCCTTACAATATAAATGGGTTTACAAGTTGAAGGAAGAAGATGGAGGCAAAAATCAGTACAAGGCTAGAGTTGTTGTAAAGGTGTTTGCACAAAATAAAGGTATAGATTTTGATGAAATATTTTATCTTTTTGTTAAAATGAATTCAATTATGAATATTTTAAGTCTTGTGGTAGTAGAAGATTTACATGTTGAACAATTAGATGTAAAAACAACTTTTCTCCATGGGGATTTGGAGGAAGAGATTTATATGCAACAACCACATGGGTATGAGGTCAAAGGGAAGGAAAATTTGGTATGCAAGTTGAAGAAGAGATTGTATGGCCTAAAGCAAGCTTCAAGGAAGTGGTATTTGAAGTTTGACAAGTTTATTATAGAACACAATTATAGTAGATGTCATTATGATCACTGTGTTTATTTTAAAAATTTAGAAAATGGAAGCTATATTATATTGCTATTGTATGTAGATGGCATGCTTATTACAGGGTCTAATATGCAGGATATAAATGTGCTCAAGAAGAAATTAACTAATTCATTTGTGATGAAGGGTTTGGGTGCAATAACAAGAGACAATAACAAGAGACAATAACAAGAGACAATAACAAGAGAAAATCCTTGGTATGGCAATAACAAGAGACAATAAAAATCACAAATTGACATTGTCTCAGGGTGAGTACATAGAGAAGGTGTTAGAGAGGTTTAGAATGAAGAATGAAAAACCAATTACTACACCTATGACCAGCCATTTCAAATTAACTAAGGAATTGTGTCCCAAGAAACAAGAGGAGATAGAATACATTTCCAGGGTCCCTTCTTCATCAACAATTGGTAGCTTGATGTATGCAATGGTTTGCACAAGACCAGATATTGCACATGCAGTGGGAGTTGTGAGAAGGTATATGAAAAATCTAGGTAAAGAACATTGGGAGGAAGTAAAGTGGATTCTCAGGTATTTGAGAGGTACTTCTACTCATGCATTATGTTTTGGAGGTTCATACACTATTCTACATGGATATGTTGATTCAGATATTGCAGGTGATACAAATAGCAGAAGGAGTACCACAGGGTATGTTTTTACTATAGGTGGAACAATAGTAAGTTGGATTTCAAAACTGCAAAAGGTTGTTTCCCTTTCAACAATAGAAGCAAAGTATGTTGCTGCTACAGAGACTAGTAAATAAATGATTTGGTTACAGAGATTTATTGAGGAATCGGGAAAGAAGCATGAGAATAACAGGTTCTACTGTGACAGTAAGAGTTCCATTCATATTGAAAAGAACTAAACCTTCCATTCGAAGACTAAGCATATACATATCAGGTACCATTTCATACGATCCATTTTGGAAGATGGAATTTTGAAGTTGGAAAAGATACACACTAGCCAAAATTCTGTAGACATGTTAGAAAAGGGATTAACCAGGGATAAATTTCATTCCTGCTTAGTTTCAGTTGGTCTTCAATCATGAAGGTGAAGATGATAAATTTTCCAGGTCCAAGAAGGATCATAGTCTAGCAGATACAACAATGATGGAGTTGTTGAGATCAGTCTCCAAGTGGGAGATTGTTGGTTGTGGAGCCTGATTATCTTCCTGATTCAGAGGCCTTTGTTTTCAGCCATATTTATACCCCATGAATACTTTACACCCCGGAAGAATGTACACTCCTCCACACATTCTCCTTCAATTTTTGGTATTTGCAAGTTTCTTAGATCTTCTTCCACCTGGTCTTCTCCAATGACATTATAACATTCTAAAACTTCTCTAACTATTGTAGAATATCTATGTGTACTACATATTGGTACTAGTCCTATCAATTCTTCTGATGTAAAAATATTGTCCTTGATCATCTGTAGAATTGTTTCTACTGAAGGGGCCTCATCTTCAAAACTGAATGTAACCTTGAAATTATGAGTTAATGTTGGTTGTGGAGCCTGATACTTCATGTAGTCTCTACTACCAATTTTCCAATGCTTCCTTTGATTCCAATGCACATGAAATAGTACTCCACCAACTGAGTGCATCGTTGGATATATTATTCACATAATCACCCCTTTGTGTAGTCACATTATACATGTTATCAAGATCTTTCCCCTTCGCTGGTTTCATGAATATTCTTCCCTTCGTGGGATCTAATGGCACAATAACTTTCCAGTCTCCCACTTCAAAGAACATTTGTCTCTTCTTCATATCTATCAGGGTATGGTTATCAAATGCCCAATTAAGTATTAATAATGTTGGATAAGATTTGATGTCATCTACTATCTCAATCACTTCAAATTCAACTACACTGCGCACTCCATCAATGTTAACAGTCACCCCTAGCAGCCTTCCAATTGGAACAATCTTATGTTGATTCACTAAACTCAACTAAATAGGTGACAAAATTAGCTATGACTTTCCCATTGTCTCCCAGGTTTGCTTCAAAAGGACATTCATATCAGGTCCTAGGATGATATTATCTACGTTGTATTCTCCTATCTACACACTAAGTCAGAACTCCATGTTCATCATTCTCTTTTGATGCACCTGGATAACTGGTCATTGTACAATAAAGTATTCTCTATTTTGTGCACAATGATCAATCATCCCTACTACAATGCTTAATGTAGTCTCATCTTTCATTAGATCTAAACAACTTTTCAGGATTGCAAAGTACTTACCTTCTCAACTTTCCTTTCTATATGTGTGTGATCATAGACTATAGGCATGCCATATATGGGTGGTCTGTCATACAAAGGTGGTGTGGTTGAATTTGATGCTATCCATTCTTCTCCTATAACTTATTTTATTTCTTGATTATAGGTCTCTTTCTCTTTTCCAAGATCAAACAACGAAGAAGGCTCTGCAACTTTCCATACCCACTGGTGTATTCTATTCCCTGGATGTGTCACATCAGCTCTAGTTATTGTTCCTCTGATTCGTGACCTATAAATCCTCCTCATCCTCCTTTATTATAACCTCTCAACGTATTATACTGCGATACTCCCCCTTCCATTCATTCTTCCCTTTGGACTTGTTCTGCATCTGCAGTGCGTTCCCTCATTAGATCTAGAGTGAAACATTCCTTTTCATCATGTCTGACATATTTACAAAAGTTACAAAACATGTTTCTCGTAGTACTCTGGTACTTCTGCATCAATGGGTAAGCATTAGATTGATGACCTACCATCTTACACATCTCACACCATACTCCTAAAGGATTCTAAGCCCCTGTAGCCAAATAATATCTAAAAGTAGGGCAGACATTCTTATGATGGAATTCCATTTTACATGTAACGCACTAGACTTCCTCACACTTTTCTTTCCCTTTAGTTATCTCTTGCAACTGGATCATCAATGCAACTAACTGTGAATGAACATAAGCCATATCTACGCCATTCTCTTCTGTAGGGGATGCTTCCAATTTCATATCAATTTCTAAGGCTTATGACTACGACACAATCTTCTACTGCGTCAAAGGGTAGTGTATATGTGGCAAAAATACTACAATAAACCACTCCCTATGATGTTCATTTGAAATCTGGAATGTCAGCTAGTACTTTAATATCTTAAACCTTTGATCATAATCCCACACAGATTCATTTACTATCTACTTGATTTTCTTCAGCTCTGTAATGCACTGTGACTCAGACTTAGGCTTCTGAAACTCTTTCAATGGTCCTTTTCTTATCTCTGCCAATGTTCTAGTTTGTCATGTAGGTGTAATATTCTAAAATTTCATGTACCATAGTAGTGCGCGATCTTTGAATGTCGTAGAAATTGCACAATATTTACATCATCATCATGGGTGTTCTTCATTGTCCATATCGCCTCACAAACAAACCAATGTTGATATGGATCCTCTGTCCTCACTCCATGGAATATAGGCATTCTTAAAGTAGGATCTACCCCTGCCATAGTGTTATATGTGGTATTTTTTCCTAATACTACTAACTGATTCTGGATCAACGTACTATTTCCACTACTTTGACAACTTTTACTACTATCTTTACTTCCTTCACTAACTATAATTGAAAAATATTTTGATCTTACCACAATTCTTGGTGATGCACACAGGGTCATGGGTTTGATGCAGAGTTTGATTTGAGTGGAATACTCTTCTACTGGACTAAGTTGACGGACTTTCCCTTCTATGAACAAAATTTCTTTGATCTGGATTATTACACCAACATATCTTCATAAGATACTAAGACAATAAGATTCTATCTTCATAACTCCCTTGTCACATAGCAACATCTTGATCCAAGTAGATAACAACTTCAAGTATCTTCGACGCAGGCCCTTAAAAAATTCTCTTTCAACAACACTATATGACTAGGCATAATCTATCACGAACTCAGTAACATAACCTCCTAGCACACTATCCAACTAGTAATCAACTACACATGATACCTTATTTCTTACTATGTTAACTTGTTGAATCATCTTAGGGGTCCAATTCCTTAGAACCGCAGTGCGATATCTTCCGTTCTTTTGAAATAATATCTGTATCCACTATGGTAAAACATTCGGGAAGTCAACAAAGAAAATTTCATGCAAATCCATAAAAACATACCTCTTTAGCCATTTCTCTACACTGATATGTGGATTCTTGTTCTGGTCCACAACAAGATCGATCTCCTTTTCCTTTAACCATTGTCTGATCTTTTCCTTAGTTGGCCTCCACATTCCCCTTAGTCACATATCTCGGTCTTGACAACAAAACTATTTGTTCACACATAGTGGGAAGACCTGAGGTTCAACAATAATTCACCAACAAAACCCTAAAGATATCGAACCTTTTGGCATGACCTGCAAGCAGGTGAAGTCTCACCCGAAGTACCTATGGGGACTATAGGAGCCAAGTTTCCATATTCATGGGGGAATATGAGGCATTCATCATAACTATTACACTTAAAATTCATTCATTATATCATACATCTTCTGCGCAACATAGAGAATCTAACATATTCATATTAACCATCCATTACATGTGCGCCATAAATAGAAAAGAAATATAACACATCATACATCATAATAAAGAGATTTAACGTGGTTCACCCCAAATTAGGCTATGTACACAACGATAGGATTCTTATATTATCATTCAACATTGTCTTTATTGGCTTAATATCTCTCTTCTACTTCATGGGCCGACCTAGGTTCAGATCTGAACAGGTTTCCAACAAAACCCTCTAAAACTATCGACCCTCATGGTAAACCAGAAGGCAACACATCACAAAGAGTAAACTGCGTAGTCTCATTTGAGATAGTTCTATGGGTGTCTGCAATGCTCAAGTGCTTTTAGTCTAGGAATGAGTGGGGATCTGAGAATGTATTCTATCTTCTTCACACATTAATATGGTTATTCATTCAACTATTCCTAGGATTCATTCATCTTTCATCCCATGCATGCATTCTAATATACCTATCTTAACCATTCATTCATAAGATAACCATTAACATAAAGTAAACATGCAAGAAACATCATAGATAACACATGTTTTACCATGGTTCACCCCCTCCTAGGCTACGTCCACAAAGATTTGGATTCTCTACTGTTTTATTAAGTTTGTTGCAAAATATGGCGTTGCGTGCATTACATATTCCTTCTTACAATCATGAAGAGGTTCAAGAACCTCTGTGAGGTGGAATAAATCACACCAGGCTCCTCATCCTGTGAAATAACCCTCAAAATATGGCTTCCTCCACTCTTCTACAACTCAATAATCGTTTTCTTCACAATTATGAGAACCCCGACCTAGACCTCCTAGGTTTTTATTTATACTATTTTACAAGCTTATAACCATTACAACCTATACCAAAACCATAACCCTATCATGGTCAGGTTTTCTTTCCCGCACACCACGTCGATTTTCCTCCTGCATGTTTCTTTTCCTTATTTTTCTACATGTTGCTTTCTCACCATCAATTGCACGTGCTCCAAATTTAGGTCTTCTTTCCAAAATTAGATATTTCCAAAAATATACCTTATTCCAACAATATGCATGTGCCCAAAATATATTTCCTTCTCAAAATAGGCTTGCATACAACATGCCCCCAACACTGACATGTGGCTCGTCCCGAGCCACTTAGGTAGTGCATGCTCCCTACACTGCCCTGTCCAGACTGTAGAACTTTTCTACTAGTTCCTTTCCTTTCTCTCTCATCTGCGTAACTTTGTTTGTTAGCACCTATACTATCTGTGTTGTTATTTACTCCTACATTAATTTTTCACTCTATGCTTGTGCCTATTCTCTGCTTGTCTTCTCTTCCTCCAACTGCACAATCATTTGTGTTGCTTCTTATTAGAGGGGTTCCAATTCCACTTGTATTTCTTCCTTCTACGTCTGCGTTGCTTTCAACTTTGTCTACAACTTCTTCATGTCTTGAGTTCCCTTCAAGTGCTCTGTGATGATCATTGTATTTTTCCTTTGTTTGAGCTCTTGTATGAAAGCGTTGATTGTATCCTCTTCTTGGTCCCACTGTTGGACCTTCTCATCTTCTTCCAGCGTTGTCCATAACTGCGTGACTCTATCGAATAGGTCTTCTGCAAGATCAGACTGATATTATCCTCTGTTATTTTCTCCAGTGTTTGCATGTTGTCTGGGATGTGAGCATAAACTATTTTTAATCCATGTTCTAGCTTATCTATGCATTATTTCTCCTCCTCCTTCTCCATGGTCAATTGGTTGCATGTGATTTGAATCATTTCAATGACTCTTCTACCAACCTCCAAGTTTGTTGCATCCATGCTAGCCCTGGACTGTACTTCTTACATGACATTGGCCTAGAGTTCGTATATCACCTTGGTGGGTATCTGGGACATGGCCATTTCTACTTGTTCCACCTCCTCCATGAGTTTTTTCATAGTCTCTTGATCTAATATGATCATTTGATGCATTACCATAAAGGTCTCCCTACCTTGGACTATGAACTGCACTGTCTCTTCTCCTTCTTTCTTCGCAGGTGGTCATTATGTGTTTTCCTGTTGTTGTGCGGTGGCCTGTGATCCTTCTTGGATCCGTAGTTGTTGTATGTTATCATGGACCTATAGGAGCTTTGCCATGATTTCTTCCCACTTTGCTTCTGCAATTTTGACCACTTCTTTACCTTTGTCTTGGACCTTGTCCGCGACTATCTCCACAACATCCTATGTCAGTGATGTCTGGGTCCTCTATTTCATATTTCCTTTTCTTACGCGCCTTCTTTTCCTGTATGAGCTTCCTTACTGTCTGTGAGGGTTGCAACCCACTTGTGGTAACCTAGGTTCTTTCTTCTCCAGCCTATGAAGTATCCTTCTTCCGAGTCTGTGGCTGGCTTCCTTTCCTTGTTGTTATTCATGTGCTCCTTGGTTATTTTGGTACTGCATTGCTCCTAGTTGGACGGGCTTGCATTGCATCCATTCTAGTATTATCAGTTGGGCTACTTGTTCTCGCTGAAGAGCCTACTTCAACCTTGTCCTTAGGCCTAGAGGATTGCGCTGTGCCTGTCCTCGTGGCTGGTTTTGATATTGGTAGCTACCACTACACATGCCAGTCATTGATTATCCAGTCTACTTCCTCTTTTGTGATGCAATACTACATCTTGAGCCATGCCTTCTTTGGATCTCTAGAAACTTGGATCCATATGTGATGCCTGGATGCCTTGAACTTGTCTATCCCATCTGTCTCCTGCACTACCTCCATCGGTATGTGCCAAACATTCGTTGTGTGTTGTTGTATATCTTCCAACAACATTGCAAAAACTATGTTATTTGCTTGCTACGTCTTGTTGTCCTTTGTATGCCAGAGGGACTCGTATTTGGACACATAACACTTCCCCATCCTATCCAAAAATGATGAAAATTTTGGCTCCTTCCACCCTTCCAAAGCTATCAAGATGATCATCCAAGAGTAATGGAACTCAATTCTATCATCCCGTATGTCTCTATATTCTATTAAGAACTAGTTCAACAAGTATGGTGCATAGCTGAACATGACCCCCTTCACGCACTATGTGACTGCTACAATAACGCCTGCTGGTGCTTCCTCTCTATGACATTTACTCAAAAGTTTGCAAGCCACCAACTTGCTAGCGAACCTTGTCACATTATCATTAATATCCTTGATGAAAATTCCTATATTCCCCTGAGTAGTGCCGAACTGCTCTTTAAATTTCTTTGTTATTTTTTTCTTGTGTGCCTTGTTATCTAGGTATTCCTTAGGTTGCACACTGACCGTAGGTAGTCTCGTGATCTTGGAAATCAATGCCACATCTATTTGTACTGACTTATCCATCCATAGGATGCCTCCGTTTATGCGGGCGACTAGTTGTTTGACACAGATCCCAACATTATTACCACGCTCGAAATGTGGTATGTCCAATAGGTTCATAATGCCTAAGTTGTATAACCTAGTTATCCACTGTGCGAGCTCCAGTATGGGTTTGCCTAAGGGTCAAATTTCCCCTGTGTTTATGAGATAAATCTCCTCGTACAACATTGGGAATTTGGCCACATTGCGCACATCATGGTTGGCGTACCTAAGCTTAGGTACCTTTCCCAGCATATCATCCACAACAATGGCTGCCTCTGGGAGATAGGGAAGTGTAATCTCCATGGTGTCCTTCACCTTTCTTTTCTGTCCCACAGTAGATTTTCCTGCCTCCACTGTGTCTGCATCTTCTTCTTCTCTTCCAGACTCTGGTCGATCACTGACATATTCGAGCAACACTTCCTCATGTTCATGGGACTATCGTGGTCCCATTGTTTCATCGGGTTTTGCAGGTGTCTCATGGTTAGGGTTTGAAATATTGTTTCGAGCCCCGAAGCTCTTCCCTATTTCTCCTTGCTGTGTTGTGGAGGTATCTTCCTCAACCTGTGTTGGGATGATTGATTGTGTGTCTGAGGTGGTAACATATTCCAGCTCGACCATGTTCTCAGGCTGTCACATTCTTTCCTTGCACCTATGGCCCTGCCGAGTAGCCCAGACATACAGGCCTGGTGCGTCGAACTTTGGTGGAGTCATCCTCTCTCAAATTCACACACTTGCTTGTTTTTGCGTAAAATTCTAGCGAGGGCACACACTCTATTTCTCGCTCTGTGCTAAAAAATCGCTAAGTGTTGAATAAATGTGTGCTTTCCTCCTTCTATAGACCTGATCATATTCATTTTCCAATTTTCACGTGCATTTGCGTCGACTGTAATTTTTCCTGCAAGTTGTCTTCTAATGTTTGTCACGGTCATTACTGCGCACAACGTTTTTCTGCACTTTCTTATGGTTCAGTCAACTTCTGTGTATTTTTTTGTTTTTCTCCCATTTCCTATTTTTGTATTTCTTTTTCCCTCTTTTTCTCCTTTTTATTTCTTTTTCTCATTTTTTTCTATCCTAATCTTTGTTATAGTACACTATATACATGCCTTTCTCACTACATTGTGACTTTTAAGGGTTAGGAGATCGACTATCCCTGTACAAATTCAGTCAAATCCCATTGATCATTCCTTTCAGTTCTGTTCCTCCCAAATATTTTAACTGTACATATCTCCCATCTATGACAATCTTTGCTTCATATGGCCCTAGCCAATGCATTCTAAATTTACCAGGATGTTGAAAAAAATTGTTGTCATAGAGAAGGACTAGGTCTCCTTGCTTAAAAATCTTATTTTTAATATGTTTGTCATGCCAAGATTTGTCTCTTGCTTTCTACACTTCCTGGTGAAATCCTGCCAAAATCCTATCTTCTTCCATTTCCATTAGTTGATTTAAACTTTCCTGTATTGCGCCTCTTTCTGTCATGTTGGTAATTGTTGCTACACGCAGACTGGGTACCATAAATTATAACGGTACTACTTCTTCCTACCCATACACCAATCTGAATGGTGTCAGTCCTGTCAACTTCTTACATGTGGTCATATATGCCCATAGTACTGCTGGTATTTTCAAGTCCCAATCATCCCTGTTTACATTGCAGATCTTTGTCAGATAATTTTCCAAGATCTTATTGAAGGATTCTACTGTTCCATTTTCCTGAGGATGGTATGGTGTACTCTTTTGGTGATAGAATTCAAAATCCTCGATCATATCCCTGATGGTATTGTTGATAAAGTGAGTGCCTTTGTCACTCATCAAAATCCTTGAACATCCAAATATGGTGCTCACTTGCTCAAACAAGAAGTGTGTTGTTGTCTCTGTGCTACCGTCTTTGACTCATGCTACTTATGGCCATCTTGTTAATTATTTCGTCACAATAATGATATATATATAACTCCTGATATTCTTGTTGGTGGATTGATTGGTCCCACAAAGTATATTCCCCATTTGTCAAATACTTGCAAGGTTACTTGTGGTCTTAGGGGCATCTCATCCCTTCTGTTGGGGTTTCCAACCCTCTGACAGACATCACATTTCTGGAAATATTCCTTGGCATATCTATGCACTGTTGGCCACCATAATCCTGAGCACAATACTTTCTACGCGGTATCTTTTCCTGCATAATTTCCTCCAGCTATATCTTCATGAGCTTCTGCCAAAATTTTGGGCCTTTCATGTTCTAATAAACATATTCTCAAAATACTATCTGCACCCATCTTATATAAGTGTCCTGCAACAAGTTGATAGTCTACAACTCCGACTACCATATTTTTCTTCTGTGCAGTGCTAGGATCTTGTGGAACAACCCCTGTACTTAAGTATTCAATAATATCAATGAAATATTCATGAACTATCTGTACTGAAAACAATTGCGCATCAGGGAAGTTATCTTCCAAATTGGTAGGTTCTTTTCCATTAGTTACCCTTGACATGTGAACAGGTCCTGCATTCAACTTCCCTAGTTTGACTACCAGTTCGAATTCAAATTCTTGAAATAACAATATCCATCTATAGATCCTCCTCCCCAATACTCGCTTGTTGACTAGGTATTTAAGGGCATAATGATATGTAATCATATTAAAGTGTTTACCCAGTAAATAGTGCATGAAATTTTGAAGTGCATATACCATGGCTAGTCCTTCTGTTTCTGTGGTGTTGTAATTTTGCTATGATTCTGACAATTTTCTTCTTGCAAAGGCTATAGGATGGTATAAGTTCCTTTCTCCTGGTTGTGCCATAATTTCTCCCAGTGCTATGGTTGATGCATATACATGCACATGAAATGTCTTTTCCCAATCTGGGAATACTAGAATAGGTGTTGTGACCATCTTTTCTTTTAAAGTGTCCAACCCTTGTTGACAATCCTCTTTCCACTAAAATATGATATCCTTCTTTAACAATTTTTCCATTGGCACAATAATCTGTGCATATCCCTTTATAAATTTCCTGTAATATCCTRTATGTCCCAGTGTTACTTTCAATTGGAGCACTGACTTTGGTGGTGGTAAGTTTACAATGACTGCAATCTTGGCAATATCCACTACTAAACCTTGTTTACAGAGTATTTGTCCCAAAAATATTCCAAAAGGTGTCCCAAAAATGMATTTCTTGATATTCAATGAGATCTGACACTGCCTTCATCTTTCCAACATTAGACTTAACACTTATACATGGTATTTTAGCAGACTATATACAATCCAKTCATCCAGATATACTTCTAAAAACTAATGTATGAATTCCTTAAAAGCAACTATGACTGCTCTTGAAAATATGGTTGGTGCATTGTTCAACTCAAATGGCATGACTGTGTATTGATAGGATCCCCATTCTGTAGCAAAAGTGGTCTTATACCTGTCCTCTGGAGCTATTTTGATCTGATGGTAACTTGAGAATCCATCAATAAATGAATATGCTTCGTGGCCTCCCACATTGTCCAAGAATTCATCTGTAAAAGGGGAAGGAAAAAGGTCATGTAAGCAAGCATCATTAGGTTTCCTCAGATATACACAAATCCTTATCTCCCCTTGTTTATTTTCTTGGACTACCATAGGACTTATCCATTCAGATTCTACTATTGGTTCTATGATACCAACTTCCAACATTATTTCAATTTCGTCCTTCACTTTCTTCTTATATACTAGATTTAGTCTGTAAGGTCTCCGCCTAACAAATCTTGCCTCAGGTTTGAGAGGTATTTTCATCTCTCCTAGCTCTCCTTCTATGCCTTTCATCTCTGTAAAGGTCGTTGGGAATAGGTCACTGTATTTGTGCAATAACTCTATTATTCTTTCTATTGTTTGTCCATCCCAATAGTCTCTAATACTTGCTATTTTGGGATTGTCAGTTGTCCCAATGTTGATTTTATTAACTTTGATTGTTGCATAAAATACTTCTCTCTCCAGAGATGGACCTTCCACCTATCTTTCTCCTTCAATATTTGTAATCTGAATATTGCACAGATCATCCTCATCCAGTGCTTCCTCTACAACATGATAGCATGAAAGTAGTTCTTTGTCTGCCTGTCTATTATGTTGTTGATATTACATCATTATTTCAACCTCTGATTCATCAATAAATATCACTTCTCTTATCTACTTCAGTGATGAATCAATGTTGGGGTTCTCATGTTCAAATGAGAAGGTTACTACAAAATTCTGCTGTAATGTTGTCCATTCGGTAGTACCTCTGCGCATCTCCTGGTCTACATAACAGTTCTTTGGGATTCCTTCCAATGTAAGGATGAAATGATGAGGCCATTATTCTGGTGGTGTCATCCTCCATTGTGTTATGCACTTCTCCAAATGTTATGCTGGTGTTCCTTTTCCATCATACCTATGCATTTTATTTCTCCCCATTTTGCACAAAATCTAATGTGCAGTAATTGCTTGCATTGGTACCAATCCTGAATTGTTTCTTTGTGTGCACCCCACCATCTTGCAAGTCTGGCCTTGAGTGAAATATCTAGGGCTAAGAGCCTCTGATTTTCCAACACTTCTTCTTCATATTTCATCATAAATTCCTCTAATTCATTTACCCCATGAAAATTCGAAGGTTACCTTATCTCTGTACCAACCCATCATACTGCGCGGTCTATTCTTGCACACCTTCTTTTGGAAACTTCATGTAATTGTTGTTGCCAGTTATCCAAACCTGTATCTGAATTGGAAGCACGTGATGTGATGCTTATCCAACTAAGTACCCTAGCTGCATTTGGGTTGAAATAATCTTCTTCGCACGTTGTGGTTCTATACAACTGGTTTATTTCCTCCAGATCTAAACAAGTGGGTTCTACAAACCTTTCTCCTTTTGAAGGGTCTAATGGTGCAATGAATCTATATTCACCTGATTCAAATGTCATTTTCCTTATATTTAGGTTGATTATGGCTTGGTTATCAAATTCCCAATCCAGTCCAAGAAAAGTTGGATATGGTGTTGTGTCATCTACTATCTCTATTAATTCAAAGTCTGCCTTAGTGCGCACTCCATCCAAATCTATTGTCACACCTTTTAGCCTTCCAATTGGTAACACTCTATGTTGATTTGCTAGTTTCAACTGGACATGTGAATATCCTAAGGTGGTTTCTCCCATACACTTCCATGTCTTATTAGGTAAAACATTTACTTCACATCCCAAGTCCAGTATAATATCCCCCATGTTGAAATCCCCAATGTTAGAATTTAGTCTAAATTCCCTACTTGTCCTTCTTCTTGTATGGAGATGATTGAATTTTTTCTACTCTAATTTCCCTTTTACTATGTGTTACATCTTTCTAGTAGATTTTGTAAGATCTTAACAGATGATGGATCCTTTAATAACTTAACACAGGATTGCGGATTTTTTTTTTATGTTACTTACTTTCTCTAGAGGTTGTGCTTCACTAGTGTGGTTCATTGAGGAGGGAATTTCATACATTGGTACATTCTGAGTGTGCTACGCGTTTGATGTAGATGCAACATTTTGGTTGAGAAACTACTGTCTTGACTCCTTGAATGTTTCCTTTTCTTTTTTTGCATCAAACTGCTTCGGTGGTTCATTCTTCTTGTTCACCAATTGTTGTTGTGCTGGTTCTTATCTTACTGCATCGTCTCCTGTATTATCTCCTCCTCATGTGACTATATTGATGTTTCTTCCATCATCCCTATCTTATGCAGAAATCCACTGTACATTCTTGTTATTCTAGTTCCTCTTTTCTTGGATTTTTCCTAAGAGTGTCGAACAAAGTTCCGTGTCATGGTCTGCTATGCGATAGTACATGCATGTTGCTGGTGGAAGTGTACATTCCCTTGGATAATTTCCTAGATGCTGGAAGTTATGGCACACTACTAGCCCTTTGCATCATCCAAATCCTCCTCTACCTTATCATCCACCTTTGTATCCACCTCGATCTCCTCACAATGCATTGTACTGAGGTACCTGATTATACTACGCGATGTTATATTGTGGTTTCACATTATTGTATTGTGGCTGCACAATGTTATACTGTTGTTGCGCATTGTTGTATGTTGGTGGTACCTGGTTGAAATGAGGTGTATCTTTCCCTGTCATCATTTCTTCTTGCACCCTATAAGTATCTAAAGTTATTTCTCTCATCAGCTCCATCGCCCTACAATATTTATCATCATGACCCAATGACTTGCAAAAATTGCAGTATGAACTTTTAGTTACTGTCTGGTAGTTCTGCATCATTGGACAATGATATGGATCATGCCCATGTGTTTTACAGATCTTGCACCATGGTCCTCCTGTTGGAAAAGGATTTGGTACTCCTATTGCCATGTACTGCATGAAAGTTGGACATTCATTCTTATGGTGCCCTTCTATCCTGCATGTGGTACACCAAACAACTTCTCTTTTCTCTTTTCCCTTAGTCTGGTTAAGTTGAAATGTTAGGTTCTTCAAATCCTCCTTCATATCCTCTATTGTTGGATTTGTCTTATGATACTAGTTTTATTCTAATTGTAAGGCTGCTTGCAGAGCCTCTGCCTAAGTTTGGAACTTATGTTGTCTTAATGGGTATTTCAAATGTGGTAACATTGAGTTCACAAATAGATGTCTATGCTGCATGTCAGTAATTTCATACTTCAACTTACCTTTCAATCGTTTAAACCTATGATCAATATCCCAAACAAACTCACCTAGTTTTTTCCTGAATTCAATCATTTCATTCATATACTGATCCTCTGATCTAGGATTTTGAAATTCATTTATCAGTAGTTTCTTCATGTCTGCAATGGTCTTTGTTACTCTTGGTGGACTGTTTACATCTAGGCTCATGTACCAATCTAGTGCGTGGTCTCTTAGCGTGATAGCTAACTGTGCAAGTTTTGTATCCTAATCCATGATCTTCTTTTCTTCCCATATATTCTCACAGATGAATAAATTCTTTTCAGGGTCCACTGATGCCTCTCCTTGAAATTATGGTAACCAGATCGTGGGATCATGTCCCGCCATTTTGAACTTTGTTGAACTACTACCTCTGTGCGGTGTAGGTATTTGACTAACACTTCCTGAACTAGCTCCTCCAGTTGCTGCTCCTTGTTTGGATTTGTTTCCTGTTGTATTTATTCAACTAAAATTTGGTTGTCTAAATGGTGGTGTTCTTTCTGGTGTACTAGTCGTACATGGGGTTATAGGTTCCACACTAACGTTGATCTGGATTGGAGTTCTACCTTCTATTCCTGCCCTTAGACCTCCTATTTTCCTTTCATATGTTGCACGTATTATTTCCTCAATATTATCCACATCCCAGATATCCTCTACCTCTTCTTCATCGCTCTCCAAGTTCTCTCTATCAACTATGACTCCCTTCTTATTATTCATCTTATATTGGTAGGGTGCTCCACTACATGTTTTTCCAGTTGTTTCAATTATATACTTTATTTGGTCTTCCTCCATTGATTGGGTCCATGGATTCCTTCTTATTTCCCTTATCCATATCTTCCTCCATTTCTCCACCTCTTCTCAGTGTTTCCCCCCTTCCCCCATGCACGTAGGGAAGTTTAGTTGTCCGATTCCATGGTAATCACACTATTGTTATACAATAAAATATTGATTGAAGTATACAACGATCTGATATATCTACCTCTAGGTCCTTTTAGAAACTCATTCTCTACTGCACCGCAAGACTTCATGGTATCTAATGCAAATTCAATGATAAACCCTGCAACAATACTATCTAACCATGACTCTACTATGTGCATACATTTGTTGTTAACTTGATGTAACTGCATGATCTCCATAGGATTTCACTCCATTTGTCTGATTCGATTTGTAGGGTGGTTTTATTTTAACCTCAATAGCCACTCTTGCAACAAATGTGGGAAATCACAGAAAATTACCTCATGCAAGTCTCTAAAAACGTATTTGTCAAGATATTTGTGCGATGTGAACTTAGGGTTTTTGTTATCCTTCTGTGCAAAATCAAGTTCCTTTGTTTTCAACCATCTTTCAATCTCTGCCTTCATTGGATTCCATGGCTTGAACATTACTTTTTATACCTTCATTCTCTGCACAAATATTCCACAGCTCTCATCCACTCAATCCTATGTAGTTCTAGCCAAAAAATAACCATTTATTAGCTTCATATATCTCTTCTACTTCCTAGGATGATCCAAGTTTAGATCTGAACAAGTTTCCAACAAAACCCTCTAAAACTAGCGACCCTCCTAGTAAACTGGAAGGAAACACAACACACAAAGTGCATTGCGCATTCTCACCTGAGATAGTTCTATGGGTGACTGCAATGCTCAAGTGCTTGTAGTCTAGGAATGAGTGGGTATCTGGGAATGTATTATATCTTCTTCATGCATTAATCTGGTTATTCATTCAACTATTCCTAGGATTCATTCATCTTTAGGACCATGCATGCATTATAATGTACCTAGCTTAACAATTCATTCATAATATAACCATTAATAGAAAGTAAACATGAAATAAACATCACAGATAACACGTGTTTTACTGTGGTTCACCCCCTCCTGGGCTACGTCCACAAAGATTTGTCTTCTTTTCCCTTTTATTAGGTTTGCTACAAAATATGGCGTTGTGTGCATTACATCTTCCTTCTTACAATCATGAAGAGGTTTAAGAACCTCTGTGATGTGGACTAGATCATGCCGGGCTCCTCAACCCATGACTTAACCCTCAAAATCTGGCTTCCTCCAATCTTCTACAACTCAACAATATTTTTCTTCACAATTACGAGAACCCCTACCTAGACCTCCTAGGCTCTTATTTATACTATTTTACAAGCTTATAGCCATTACAACCTCTACCAAAACCCTAACCCTATCATGGTTAGGTTTTCCTTTCAGCGCACCACATTTATTTTCCTCTTGCATGCTACCTTTTCTTCTTTTTCTTCATGCTTCTTTCTCACCATCAATTGTGCACGCTCCAAATTTAGGTCTTTCCCAAAATAGACCTTCTTCCAACAATATGTTTGTGCCAAAAATATAATTCATTATCAAAATAGGCATGCACCCAACAATATTACAAGAGGTATGCACTGCACTCATACAGATATTTCAGTTATAACCCAACATGCCTTACCATTCATGCACACTTAGTTCATTATACCTTACTCCTCATACATACCAACTAGTCTTTCTAAAATCACGAACTAACTCTTCGATTCATTATTCATGACTCAATCCACAACTAACCACCTCTACCCAAAAACCCATTACACATTTATACTTTAACATTAGGGATTATCCCATTACAAAGTGGCCAAAATGTCCAACTACTCCTAACTAACTTCCACCTTTCGCGCATGCTAACCCTTGAAAATGCGCTAATTGTCTTCCTTTCTTCTGCCCGCACTGCTCCTTAGACGACTTGTCGCACCGTTTTCTCTTGTGTGATTCTCAAAACTTATCCCAAAATGTCCTGGTCCAACACTACTACATACACACCTCAACAAAATGGGGTTGTAGAAAGAATGAACATGATGTTGAGGGAAAAAGCAAGGAGCATGCTTAATAGTGTCGAGTTAGGAAATGAATTCTGGGTAGAGGCAGTGGGTACTACATTTTACCTGGTAAATAGATCACCCTCATCAGAATTAGTGGAAAAAAATCCACATGAGGTATGGACTGGTAAGAAACCCTCTCTTGAACATCTCGGAGTGTTTGGTTGTGATTCTTATGTACATGTTCCAAAGGAAAATAAGAGTAAGTTGGATAATAAATATGAAAAGTGTATCTTTATTGGTTATAAAGATGGTATGAAAGGGTATAAGATTTGAAACCCATAAACTAAGAAGAATTTTTATAGTTGAGATGTTGCTTTTAGAGAGGTTAAAAATGTTCCCAAATAGGAATTCTGACCAAGGCAAGAAGAAGTTGAGAAAATAGAGTTTGAATTAGATGAAGCAAAATCTGAATCAACCAAAGAAGATGAATCAAAAGAATAAGAAACTCATACTCCAATATTGAGGAGATCAATGAGGGAAAGAAGGAAACCAGAAAGGTATAGTCCACCTAATTTCCATGCTAATTTTGCTTTATCCATTACTAATGAGGATCCCAAAACTATCAATGAAGCAGTGAGTTCAGAGGATAGTAAACCAAGGAATAAGGCCATGGTAGAAGAGATGGATGCCTTGGATAAGAATGACATGTGGAATCTATTTGAGTTTCCAATTATAAGAAAGGGCATTGGAAGCAACTGGGTGTTTAAGAAGAAGTTAAATTCAAAAGGAAAAGTGGAGAAATGCAAAGATCGGTTAGTAGCAAAAGGTTATTCCCAGGTAGAGGGAATTGACTTTGGTGAAATTTTTTCTCCTATTTCCATGTTAACATCAATTAGATTTATTCTATTTGTTGTTGTTTCTTTTTTATTTTTAAGTAGAATAAATTGATGTAAAGACCACATTCCTACATGTGAATTTGGAAGAATAAATCTACATGAAGCAGCCAGAAGGTTTTGTAGTGAAGGGAAAGAAAGAGTTGGTCTGTAAGCTAAATAAGTCACTATATGGTCGAAAGAAATCACCTAGGATGTGGTACCAAAAGTTTGACACATACATCCTTGGATTAGGATTTGTGAGAAGAAGGGTTGATCACTATGTATATTCCAAGAAAGTTGGTAATCACTTCATTTATGTAGTGTTGTATGTCGATGACATGTTGCTCATATGAATAACATGGATGTTATCAAGGAGGTGAAATCACAACTATCCTCCAAATTTAACATGAAGGATCTTGGTGTTGCTAACTTAATTATGGGAATGGAGACAAAAATAGATCGTGAAAACATGAAACTTTGGTTGAATCAGAGAAAATATGTTGAGATGATATTATAGAGGCTTCATATGAAGGAATGTAAACCGATCAATGTTCTTATTCCCATAGGTATAAAGTTATTTACATATCGCTGTCCCAAAACATGGGAAGAGGAAGAGGACATGTCCCATGTATAGTATGCTAGTGCAGTTGGTAGTTTGATGTATGTAATGGTCTGTACTAGACTGAACATTGCACATGCAGTGGGAGTTTTGAGAAGGTATATGTCAAAACTAGGGAAGGAGCATTGGAGAACAATAAAGAGGATTTTTAGGTATTTGCATGGTGTTGAGCACTCAACACAACCTAAAAAGTCTACGCCAAATTTCACCTTTTTGGGTACCACTTGATATTTTGGCGTTGTCTAATATGAAAAATGTGTCCTTTGATTAGAATTTCTGATTCTCATTTAAGTCTTTAAAACCTTGCTTAAACATGTGAGAAATATATAACTTAAAGAACTAAAGAATCAACAGCCAAAACTTTTCCCAACGCGTTCGCGGACTCGGCATAGGAAATAATTACAGGAGGAAGAAAATCACTTGGGAACACTGCAGTCACCAATCACCGATCCTCATCGACGTCGACGAACAAACGTTTTCTTTCGTGAACGAACTTCACCAAGGATATCGCTGATGACTGATTCTCTCGACATCGATGAAAGATTAAAGGAATAAGCGTTGAACAAAAATGAAATAATAATCCGTGATCACTGACTTCTGAAATGTTTTCGATATCGGGAGATTTGAAGGATGATAACCCATGAAGAAACTACGTGCTAGTTTTATTCCCGAAGGCTGACCCCCGATACTCACCCAACATCGACAGTTGCAATGTTAAGCTCAGTTTAGTGCATTCAACTTAAATAAAGTCCCGAGTCCGACCATTACCCATGAACTGATTTCCAGGTTTTATTTAATGAATCCCGAGTGAGTGATGCCACGTCAACATCAATCGGTGTCGATAGTTTTTTTTAGGAAAATATCAACCAAAATGCAAAGCAACTCAGAGCTATGCTAATTATAAAATCAAGGCTAATTTACAAGAATATGAGACAAGAACATAGTTTTACGCACAAAGAGGGAAATAATGCATTCAATTTCTATGACTTGAATCCTTTCGACAAATTTTCAGAGTTTTATATATTAAGATTCCTGTCGGGTTCAGGTTACATACAATAAACACTACCAACACCTTTTCTCCAACCGAACCGGTCACATTGAGGATGTGAAATTTTTCACAACAAACAGGGAAATTTATCAAAAAATTATGTGTCACGTCCGAGAAAACAAAATAGTGTCCTCCATTAATGTCTCTTCTACGCGCGAATTTTCTCCCGGGATGCTCCACGCTCCTTGGGGTGTTTTCATGTTCTGTTCTTCCGATTCCCTTTGAGCTTCGCATAGCTGCACAATCATATCTTGTGCTTCCCAAAGTTGTCTTTTAAGCCAGGTTACATTACCTTCACAACCTTGCATTGCTGACACCTCATGGTTCTTTACTGCCGACTRTCGTCGTAACTCTCTATTCTCTTGGTAAAGTTTAGCTATGGCAAGTTGTTCTTGTTCTAGCTGCTGGTTAGGATCTCGAACATTAGAACCCCAGGTTTTCATCCTTCTTGTTCTTCTCCTGCTTCCCCAACTTGCGGTTTCRACTGGTTCAAGCTGAATAGTGCGCATTAAGGAATCTTCGAYAGCTGATCGTGCACAYGATTCAAACTGGTTTTGGTGTTCCCCAAMTTCCTTGTTTTTCTGAGGCCTCCCTCTCCTCCGYGGTATCTATTGCGAAGGGGGCATGTTCTCCAACCTAYGTTCTTCCGACGTAGTTTCTTCCACTTCGGTATTCGCACAGAGCGACACTATATCTTACACGCGAAGGTCAGAATTTTCCTTTGGAACCTCAAGAATACCCGCTACCGATAAGAATGAGTCCCAKGCATGTTGGGGCTCAGGGCTGGCGCTCCAATTTCCCTGCAGACCCTGCCTCGCATTTTGAGGAGATCCCATGGCATGAMAACGTATTTTCTTAGATGTCCATGACTGGACAAAAGACCAAAACACAGAGATTGATTGAATTGGGCTCACAAGATGAATATCCACTAGTGCATAAGCTCAACAAAATGAATAAAACTCTTACAGAACATCTAGAATTTATAATAGAGCGAGGGAATGAGCCGAAACGTTCCAGGGGACACTGAATGCCTTGCGACAAGACATTTCAAAGAATTATTGTGCCACATCTGTGCAACAGGTATGACCCAGGGCATGCGATATGCAACCGATAGGAATTGCATAGGATGTGTGGTACGATTATCTTGATTCCTTTCATTTCCCCCAACCTCCATAATGAGTTGATGATGGTTGATGCACTTGCTGATGCGACTCCCATGAGAGAAATTTTCCTTGATCATAAGCATTTAACGAATTCACTTATAAAAATATCTAATCTTCTGGGAAATTACTCATACTTTTGGCACATGTTCGACTTTGACATCCTTTCCCTACCCCAAGGTCCAACTGGCCATTGGCGTGGCCTTGAATCCCATGTTTTCCGTACTCGATCTACCATGCTGTGGCACGTGGATGTAACCCACCCCAATTGAAGAAAATGTCAGTGTCAGCAAAGATGGTACAAGTAATCTGAAAGGTTGCAGAGATCATGTAAGTATCAAACAACCATGCTTAGCGAGCTTTAAAGGTATGCATCAGTCTGTTTTTCTTCCCGCTTACATTTTTTATACATTTTTTCGAGTATTGTTCTGTAATCATTTTCTAAAAAATGATTTTAATCGTGAGTGTAGGAAATATATCTCTGACTACTGAGCAACATTAGCTCCGTGATTTCACCGAGGAATCCAAGAGAAACCAAGTCTGAAAAATCAACAAAGCGATGAAGGATATCAGAATCCCCAAGTTCGGCACCCCCAACAACTTCATTGAATTGTGCAACATAGTTGAATCACATACCAAGAAAGATTTATTGTGGGCCGAAGAGTTGGGAAAGTGGCCAACACAACGCCAGGACAAGTCCAAATATTTATGGAACATCTGATTAGAGCTCGGACTATGCTACAACAATTAAACACCAGTCTAGTGAAGTACTGAGCGCATGCGGTGGAGATAAGAGGAATTTACGCGGCTCCGACGGAGAAAAACAAATTTCCATGGGCCCAAACTTGCGAGGATCTGTTTATCAGTTGGTCGGAGTATGAGGAAAGTCACCCTTTCAAGTGATATCTCAAGTTGACTGTTAAAGGAATTGTTAGAAGAGGACACCACATGGTGAATTTTGTTTTTTTCAAACTACATTTAGCCGTTATTTTTAGTTGAATTTTATGTTATAAATAAGAACATCGACCAATTAGTTAAAGGTCGATGGTTTTTGCAAGAAATCTTTATTTTTGGTTGTTAAGAATTATTTCGAAGCTCCCTTTGAATTGAGAAGTCCTTATGGACCAAAGACAAAGTTATTTTCATCAAATGCATGTGATTGGACATGGAGAAGAACTATTTCCTATCTCATTTCATGAATGATGCTATAATGAGTAAGAGCTATTTAATCTATTGTCAAGTTATCTGGTGCAATATCTGGGCCTCGGTGGCGGGTTTGGTTCCTGTTGTTGAATCAATGGACTTAGGACCCATCAACAAAATTGACTCTAGAAGGAGGGCCTGAGAATGAACGGCTGGATATATATTCTACAGAGTATTTCAAACAACCTATAGATTCAAAACAACCCACATGTATGGCTAGTCATTCGTAAGACAACCCACACACGCTAAGTACTCCTGAAATGAGTGACTCACCCTAGCCTGAGGAAGAACCTTTTCACCCTGAAATGCCGTACGCTCTTCCTCACAATGAGGTAAATCAATTCAGAAGAATCACAAGAGCCTATGCCCGATAGATCAGTGTGCTGTCCTTAGCTCCCATACTCCCTCGAAGAAAACACCAAAGCATACGAGTAGTTAGTACTCCCGATGAGGTTTTCGTGTACTCGGTAGAAGAATTAATATATTTCCCAATCACCTAAATCCAAGATCTTCTTGATTTGATACCTGAAACGCCAGTCGACAACGTCTCTGAACCGAACGATTTTTCGGAAGAGGAGGAGTTTAAATCATAGTCTGAAGATATGGAAGGCAACAATGACCATAATGATGAAAGGGGGAACCCACCTCTGAACAATCAACCCTGGTTGGCCAGAGATTCTTTGGCCCTCCCGGGACTAGTTCATAACCTTCTCCAACATCCAAAGAAGTTGCTTCCTAAGTTCGATCCTGAAAACTATGGATTGCCTAAAGATCATATCAAGAAATTTATATTAGAGATCAGGCTTATGAACGTCCAACATGAAGACGTAGTTTGCAGGTTGTTCCCCTACACTTTTTAGAATTCAACCTCCACATGGTATTTTAACTTACCTGTAGGATGCATAATTAGCTGGATAAAGTTTCAAAAAGATTTTCTAGAAAAAATTGCAGAAGAGACTACTATAGGAGCTCTGATGGCTGAGTTGTTCACCACCACCATGAGTTCAAAATAAAGGGTTAAATATTTTAATCAAATATTCATGGACTTCTTAAACAAATTTCATCCCAAAGACAAACCAACTCAGGAGTTTCAAATCAAAGTATACGCTAATGTGCTCCCATCTTCTATCTCCATGTTTGTGAAGAGGGCTGCCAAACGAACCTTAGCTGAGAATTTTGAAGAAGCTAAAACGATAGAATTCCAGATGAAAGAGTGTAAAGAAGGCCAGGTCTCTTTAGTTAAGACAGAAGCTCAACCTCCTCCTAAGAGATGACTCATTTTGACTAGACCACCAGGGAAACAAGTGGAACAGAATCCTGACAAGGGTAATGGAGACATAGAATATCTACAACGCATGGTTAATAAATTATCAAACAAGATCATCGACATGAAGAGAAATGTAGGGGAATGAAACCAAGGCCAAATTCCCTATAAGCATTTATTTAAAAGGAACCCATCGTTCAAAGCCATTGAACCTCCCCCAACTAACTTAAATATCGATCTAGGGAATGTCACATCTGATTCTTTCTATACTTATCACCAGGAAAACCACTCCGAAAGAGATTGCCCTCAATGGGTGCATGCCATGAATTTGATGGCCAACCCATTTTTAGACAAGGTTTCCCTAACCGAACAACCAAGTAGTTCAGTTATGAAAATTCTTGACCAGGAAGAGATTGACCCACCAGAAGATACATCCATGCTGATATGGGATCCTGACTTAATTATTCCTTCCGACGACCTATTTCAAGTTCAAGAAACACCCGCAGAGATCTTGGTTGTGCAAACTAGAAGTAAAGGGCCTCCTGTATCAAAGGATCCTACTGCCACTCAAACGTCACAGGAAAGGTCAAATCTCGATCACCCGAAAGCACCTTTTTCTCCCTGTAAGAACCTTATTAGCATCTATACGTGAGAATCACCCAAACTGGAATACAACATAGTTGAAGATCTGAAGGAGTTGAAGGCTAATATATCAGTTATGTACATATGCAGATTCCCTTAGCAAAAATATTTCATGCTACAAGCGTTGAAATCAGTAGAAAACCATACGAAAAGCAATGAACAAAAAAGAAATCTAACTTCCAAAGATCTAGTAAATAAACCGACTGTGAATACCTGCTCAGAAGATAAGAAGGGAAAACCTTTTGTCCCACCGTTTCTCTTAATGTTTGAAGTCTTCAACAGGAACCTCCACAATTTTTTGGTAAATTCGAGAGCATCTTCCAATGTTATGCTCTTGTCTATTTGAAAAAAATTAAATGCCGTTCCTCTCAAGAGTGATAAACATGTGATACAACTAGACAGGACCTAGGTCAAAGTCATGGGGGAACTTAGAGATGCAATGATCAGAATAGCGACACATCCTAAGTTTGTGCAAGTGATTGACATCATTGTAGTAGACATCCCAGAGGCCTATGGGTTATTACTAAGTCGAGATTGGTCTGAGAAGTTAAATGAGTACTTTAGCACAGACTGGGCACACCTTTGGCTACCATTGAAGGGATACAAGAATATGATCAAAACCAATAGGGAGAGATATATGAAACATACGATCACTGATCTAGAAACCTTGAACAAACCCTCATCCACAGATTTCCTCGTGATGGGCAATTATTCCTGCAATTCCCACTTCGAAAATTTTTCTCCTCTCTTATTCGATGTCTCTCTCACTCAAAAATATGAAATGGTTTTTCAAGATAAGTCGCCAATACCGACATAAGACACCCTCTTCTATCAAGACCCTGCGCTAGAGATTACAAAACAAAAGATAGGGGAGCAAGAAAGTGATAAGGAAGAGGAAAATGGTGATTTTCGTTCAAAAATTTGGACCATATACTTTGATGGATCTAAATCGTAGGAGGGATCAGGGGCAAGGTGCATCCTCATTGATCCAAAAGGTAAACGTCATTTCCTGTCTTGTAGACTAGAATTCAAATGCACCAATAACATCGCCGAGTATGAAGCTCTAGTATAAGGGTTAAAGAAAGCTATATAATTGAACGTCAAATAATTGAAATTGGGGACTCAGATATTATCGTTAGACAAGTAAGGAATACTATACATTGCAATTCCCCACACCTGAAGAATTATCAACAGGAAGTGCATAGGTTAATGGAGCATTTTGAAGCTTTCAATATGATCGCGATCCCTAGAGAAAAGAATATCCTTGCTGATTCTGTGGCCACAGTTGCTTCAAGGATGTCACCTTTGGAATACTATGAAGCCTCTTGATTCACTGTGGAACTACTCTACAAACCATCGGTGCCTAACAATATTTCTAATTGGAAAGTATTTGAAGGAGATGAACAGATCATAAACCTCTTGACTAACCAAGACAGATTCAAAGATTTGGCCATTGACGATGATGCATTCCAGGAGAAATCAACAGAAATAGATCCTTGGATAGGCTAGTCTATTGACAGATCAAAATCCCACACCATCCCGAAGGGGATAGCTAATCTATAAAATCAATTTGATCTGAAATAACAATTTAGGGGGCCTAAAAATGCAAAGACCGGTATCTCCTGTCCCCTGCATGAAAATATAAATATCAGAACCCCGAAAAACCCAAAGAATGTGAATCTCGGAAATACTATATCTAAAGAGGAAATAAAGGCTTATCTCAAACTGTTCAGACAATATCAATATGTCTTCGCATGGTCCTATCAAAACCTGAAAACCTACGACACCCATATCATTCAACACTCTATACCGTTAAAACCTGAGGTGAAACCTTTCCAACAGAAGCTTCGAAAGTATCACCCATCCCTGGAACCTCTCATGTATCAGGAATTAAAGAAACTTTTATATACCAAGATAATTTTCCAGGTTAGGTATTCCGCATGGGTAGAAAATCTGGTTCCTGTGAGGAAAACATCTGGAGAAATTCGCTTATGCGTAGATTTTAGAAACCTCAACAGAGCTTCAGAAAAGGAAAATTACCCAGTCCCGCCAATGGAGAAACTCTCGTAGACCGTGTCTATCTCAAATATTTTCTCTCTACTGGATGGTTTCTCAGGTTACAACCAAGTCCTGGTTTTGGAGGAGGGTCATTTAAAAACTACCTTTTGAACCAATTGGGCAACCTTCGCTTATAAACACATGCCTTTTGGATTAATCAACGTAGGAGTGAACTTCCAAAGGGCCTTGGACGTAGCATTTTAGGGACTAATAAACAAGTGCGTGGTAGTGTATCTAGACGACGTAACTGTGTATTCAAAGAACAGAGAAGAGCACATCTGACACTTAACTCAAATTTTCGAAAGGTGTAGGAGATACGATATATCCTTAAATCCCAAGAAAACTATTTTCAGCGTCGAGGAAGGTAAGTTGCTAGGCCACATTATATCTCAAGCAAGAATTTGCATAGAACCATAAAGGATTAAGGCCATATCTCAACTCCCGTTGCCTCACAACAAGAAAGCTATGCAGTCTTTTTTTGGGAAAATCAATTTCGTGTGGAAATTCACTCCCGATTTCGCGGAAACTATCAAAACCTTACAAAATATGATTTGCAAAGATGCCAAATTTAAGTGGGATGATGAACGAAAGGATGTTTTCAACAATATTAAAACTCCTATATCCCAGGCCCCTGTGTTATGAAGTCTTGATTTCAATAGGGATTTATTCCTCTATAATTTTGCCTCCGACTAGTCATTAGTTGCAGTATTAACTCAGAAGGATGATGACAAAAATGAGGCTCCGATGTCGTTCATGAGCACTAATCTCTAGGGAGATGAACTTAACTATCCTACTGTTGATAAATAGGCCTATGCAATATACAAGGCAGTAAAACACTTTAGGTCTTACATCCTCAAGAACCACACCAAAGTTATTGTGCCTCACCCTGTGGTCTGATCCTTGTTTACTCAACAAGAGATGGGGGAAAGAAGAGGGAACTGGATGGCAGTGGTCCAAGAATTTGATCTAGATATAAGACCTGCCAAACTAGTTAAAGGGCAAAGGTTGTGCAAACTCGCAGCTGAAGCCCATGACCAAGTAAATGAAGATTTTAGATGGGAGAATGAAATGGAAATATGGTGTGGTGAAGCTTCATACATTTCCCCAGGGCCAAAGTCTTGGATGAGAATTTAAATTATTTTCTGCACCATGGAACTTGTCCAGAAAATCTCAACCTGAGAGAAAGGAGGGATATCAGGTTAAAATATGCACAATATCGCCTAATAAATTCGATACTCCTTCATATTAACTATGATGGGGTACTCTTAATATGTCTCGAACGTGAAGATGCAGACAAAGTTTTGAAGGAGCTCCATGATGACCCTGCCGATGGACATTTCACAGGAAACACCACTGCTCATAAGATACTAAGAGCTGGCTATTATTGGCCCACCTTGTTCAAAGACACTCACACCTATGCTAGGAATGATAAAACTTGTCAGATAAGTGGTGGGAGAGAGAAGAGAGTAGTAATCCCATTCCAACCAGTGATTGTCTCTATGCCTTTTGATCAATGGGGGTTGGATATCATAGGAGAAATTACACCCAGTTCCTTGAAACAACATAAGTATATACTTACTGCCACTGATTATTTCACAAAGTGGGTAGAGGCCATCCCTCTGACTCACGTAAACGAGAAGGTGGTGATCCAATTCATAGAACAACTGTTGATCACAAGGTTTGGTGTCCCTTCTGTTCTAGTTTTTGATAATGCAACTTATTTTTCTTCCACTCTATTGACAGAGTTTTCTCTAGACCAAGGAATCATAATTAGGTACTCTGCAAATTATTAAACACGGGGAAACGGGGTGGTAGAATCAACCAATAAGAACTCAGTGAGAATATTAAAAAAGATGGTTGCAAATAACAAAAGGAATTGGCATAATCTACTCCATAACACTCTGTGGGATGATAGGGTCACACCCAAGGAAGCTATAGGAAATTCCTTGTACTTCCTGGTTTACGGACAGGAAGCCATTCTCCCAAATGGGATTTATCTTCCATAGCTTCAACTAGCTCAAGATTCCAATGGGGAACCCTCATCGATCATACAACAAAGAATTAATACTCTGCTCATGCTAGAAGAAGAGAGAGAAACGGATAATTCAAAGTTTCTAGCTCACCAACATATAGTGAAAATATGGTTTGATAAGCATAAGGCTAAAAAGAAATATTTTGAAGTAGGAGACTTAGTCCTAAAATGGAACAGAGAAAATGAGCCAAAAGGGAGGCATTCTAAGTTTCAGAATCTATGGCTTGGACCTTTCCAGGTGGCTGAGAAGATTGGGGCAGGAAATTATCGGTTACAGAATCTAAGGGGGGAACCTGACGCCCTCCCAGTAAATGGCCAAGATGTCAAACAATATTTCCAATAAAAATTAAAAATAATATATATATATATATATATATATATATATATATATAGTGTTTTCATGATTGTGAAATACATGTTTGTTTTCTTTTATTTTCTAGATTTATGTGCTTTTGAAAGTTGTGTTTAGCAAGACAATGGTTGACCTTAAGTCATGCGACATAATGAACTCTGTTCTGAACTCATCGCTCACATACAACACAAGAAACATCAAGGAACTTGCGGTTGCTTTGAGGGGTCCTCTATCTGACCGGTGCAAATGAACAACTTTGGATAAATGTCAGAAGGGTATTCTTAGTGGTCTGGTAAGACCTTAAGGAAAAGAAGGAAAGCTGGAAAGGACTACATGAATCCCGAACACAAAGCTAGTAAAGGATTCACCTTAACTATCTCACTTTGAAAAATAAACAAACATCATCCTCTCCCACTCGCTCAGGGAATTATGCCAGAGTAAAGTTGATATTATCAAAAGGGTGAACAGTAGGAGAGGGTATGCAGATATCTCCACCGGGGCTATGGATGCTCGCTGGTAGCGGAGCAAGGTCTGTGATGTCGGGGTGACTCCGTCGGGGATATGGACGCTCGCTGGCAATGGAGCAACACCAAAGTGAGTGAGTAAATGTAACTGAGGGCTTCATGCCAATGAATGATTTGATGGAATTTTGTAAAAGGGGGGTATGATTCAGGGTTACAAGAAAAGAAGGAGGAATAAAGGTTAAAACCCCACGGGTAGACCCAGAAGCATCAACCTAAGAATTTCAAATTTCAAGGGTAAAAGAGGCTCTGATTTAAAACTAGGAAAGGTTCTCCACCAGATTTCGTATCAGCCGAGCATGAAGGAAGAACAAAGATTATTCTTTCACCCAGTGAATCGCCATTTGTTGAGCACTCAACACACCCTAAAAAGTCTACGTCAAATTTCACTTTTTTGGGAACCACTTGATCTTTTGGCGTTGTCTAATATGAAAAATGTGTCATTTGCTTATAATTTTTGATTCTCATTTAAGTCTTTAAAATCCCTCTTAAACATGCGAGAAATATATAACTTAAAGAACTAAAGAATCGATAGAAATTTTTTTTCCCAACGCGTTCGCGGACTTGGCATCAGAAAGAATTACAGGAGGAAGAAAATCACTCGGGAGCACCGCAATCGTCGACCGCCGATCCTCATCGGGGTCGGCAAATGAACATTTTATTTCGTGAATGAACTTCACCAAGGATATTGTCGATGACCGATTCTCTCGGCATCGATGAAAGGTTAAAATAATAAGCGTTGAATGAAAATGAAATAATAATCGCCGATCGCCGACTTCCGAAACATTTTCGGTATCGGGAGATTTGAAGGACGATAACCCACAAAGAAACTGCATGCTAGTTTTATTCCCAAAGGCCGATCTCCGATACTCACATGAAATTGGAAGTCACAATGTTAATCTCATTTTAGTGCATTCGACTTAAACAATGTCCCGAGTTCGACCATTACCCATGAACTGATTTCCAGGTTTTATTTAATGAATCCCAAGTCAGTGACACTACGTCAGCATCAATCGACGTCAGGAGTTTTTGTTAGGAAAATATCAACCAAAATACAAAGCAACTCAGAGCTATGCTAATTATAAAATCAAGTCTAATTTACAAGAAGCTGAGACAAGAACACAATTTTACGCACAGAGTGGGAAACAATGCATTCAATTGCTATGACTTGAATCCTTTCGACAAATTTTCGAAGTTTTATATATTAAGATTCCCGTTGGGTTCATGTTACATACAATAAACACTACCAAAACCTTTTGGCCAACTGACCTGGTCACATTGAGGAAGTGAAAATTTTCACAACAAATAGGGAAATTTATCAAAAAATTATGCATCACGTCTGAGAAAACAAAACAGTGTCCACCATTCATGTCTCTTCTGCGCGTGGATTTTCTCTCGAGTTGATTTGCGCTCCTTGGGGTGTTTTCATGTTTTTTTATTCTGATACCCTTTGAGCTTCGTGTAGCTGCACGATCATATCTTGTGCTTCCTAAAGTTTTCTTTTAAGCCAGGTTACATTACCTTCACGACCTTGCGGTACTGACACCTTAGGGTTCTTTATCGCCAACTGTCGTCGTAACTCTCTATTTTCCTGGTAAAGTTCAACTATGGAAAGTTGTGCCTGTTCTAGCTACTGGTTAGGATAACGAACGTTACAACCCTAGGTTTCCATCCTTCTTGTTCTACTACCGCTTCCCTGACTTACGGTTTTGACCGGTTCGAGCCGAATAACGCGCATTAAGGACTCTTCGACAGTTGATCATGCACAGGATTCGACTGGGTTTTGGTGTTCCCTAGCTTCCTTGTTTATCTGAGGCCTCCATATCCTCCGTAGTATCAGTTGCGGAGGGGGCGTGTTATCGAACTTGCATTTTTCCGGCGTAGTTTCTTCCACTTTGGTATCTGCACGGAGCGATACTATAGCTTCTGCGCGAAGGTTAGAATTTTCCGTTGGAACCTTAGGAATACCCGTTGTCGCTAGGAATGAGTCCCGGGCATATTGGGGCCCACGAATGACACTCTGATTTCCCCGTAGACCTCACCTCACATTTTGAGGAGATTCCATGGCATGACAATGTATTTTCTTAGACGTTCTTGACTGGACAAAAGACCAAAACACAGAGATTGATCAAATTGGGCTCACAAGACGAATCTCCACTAGTGCATAAGCTGAACAAAATGAATAGAACTCTTACAGAACATCTAGAATCTATAACGGAGCGGGGCAGCATGCCAAAACATGCCAGGGGACACTGAATGCCTTGCAACAGGACATTTCAAAGAATTACCGTGCCACATTTGCATGACGGGTATGACCTAGGGCATGTGATATGCATCTGATAGGAATTCCGGAGGATGTGTGGTACAATCATCTCGATTCCTTTAATCTCCCCCAGCCTCCATAATGAGCTGATGATGGTCGATGCACTTGCTGATGCGACTCTCGTGAGAGCAATTTGCCTTGATCGGAAGCATTTAACGACTTCACTTATAAAAATATTCAATATTCTGGGAAATTACTCGTACTTTTGGAACATGTTCAACTTTCTCATCCTTTCCCTACCCCAAGGGGAAACCGGCCACTGGTGTGGATTTGACTCTCATGTTTTCTGTACCCAATATACCATGCTATGGCATGCAGATGTAACCCACCCCAACTGAAGAAAATGACGGCATCAACAAAGATGGTACAGGTAATCCGAAAGGTTGCAGAGATCACATAAGTATCAAACAACAATGCTTAGCGAGATTTACAGGTATACATTAGTTTTTTTTTCTTCCCGCTTACGTTTTTTATACATTTTGCCGAGTATTGTTCTGTAAGCAATTTCTAAAAAATGATTTTAATCCCAAGTGCAGGAAATATATCTCTGACTACTAAGAAACATTGGCTCCGTAAATTCACCGAGGAATCCGGGAGAAACCAAGTCCTAAAAATCAACAAAGCGATGAAGGATATCGAACTCCCTGAGTTCGGCACCCCTGATAGCTTCATTAACTCGTGAGACATAGTTGAATCGCATACCAAGAAAGATTTATTGTGGGCCGAAGAGCTGGTGAAAGTGGCCAACACAATGCCCGAACAAGTCCAAAGATTTATGGAACATCCGATTAGAGCTCGGATTGTGCTACAACAGTTAAACACCAGTCTAGTGAAGTACCGAGTGCATGCAGTGGAGATCAAAGGAATTTATGCAGCTCTGATGGAGCAACACAGATTTCCATGGGCCCAAACTTGCAAGGATCTATTTATCATTTGGTCAGAGTATGAGGAAAGTCATCCTTTCAAGTGATATCTCGAGTTGACTGTTAAAGAAATTGTTAGAAGAGGACGCCACATGGCGAATTTTGTTTTGTTCAAACTACACTTAGCTGTTATTTTCAGTTGAATTTTATGTTATAAATAAGAACATCGACAAATTATTTAAAGGTCGATGGTTGTTGCAAGAACTCTTTCTTTCTGGTTGTTAAGAATTATTTCGAAGCTCCCTTTGGATTGAGAAGTCCTTCTGGACCAAAGACAAAGTTATTTTCATCAAATGCATGTGATTGGATGTGGAGAAGAATTATTTCCTATCTCGTTTCATGAATGATGTTGTAATGAGTAAGAGCCATTTAATCTATTGTCAAGTTATCTGTTTCAATATTTTGCTATTCTTTACTTTAATGATGAATATGAATCGTGGTGTTATTATGTGATGGATGATTAAGTAGGTGAATTATTTTGCTTGCCATTGTCTCATCACATAAGTGTTTTCTTTTTGGTAACTAGTTTCTTAGATAGTAATTGGATGATTACATGTTTAATGTATTAGTACTAGGCTTGTGGTGTAAAATTGTTGTCTGCATGCTTGAGCAGCAGGTTATCCCAAGTTCAGCCTCTTCCCCTATAGTTAAGCTTAATTCTATTTTTTTTCCAAGTTGGTTTATATCGGCTTACATATCATATCGGTCCCACCCAAGAGAAAATACAAAAAAATATATTCCGAACTGAAGGAAGAGCCTTCACAAGAAAACATAAATCCCATCGATAAATTGGCCAGATTGCAAGATTTGGAGAACCATTCCACTATTAAACGCTGCAGAGTCTAACTGGGCCTCAGTGGCAGGTTTGGTTCCTTCTGTTGAATCAAGGGACTTAGGACCCATCAACACGTGGCACTTATAGTTATGCTTTGTGCTACCAAGGAAGGCTAGGATTGGATAGAGTGTTGGACATACATGGGTTTTTTGATGCAGAATGGAGGTCTTGATCATAGAATATATACAAGTGGGTATGTGTTTAACCTATTTGGAGGAACAATCAGTTGGATGAGAAAAAGACAGGTTGTAGTGGTAATATCAACTACAGAAGTTGAATACATGGAAACCACTCATGCATGCAAGGAAGCAGTAAGGTTACAAAGATTGTGTTGATGTATTGGGTTGGTACAACAAATAGTAAGGTTAGATTGTGGCAGTTAGATTGAAATATTCCTGGAAAAAAACCCAACTTATCATTTAAAGACAAAGCGTATTGATGTTTGTTATCACTTTGTGAGAGACATGGTTGAAGAGAAGAAGGTGTTTTTGGAGAAGGTTGACACTTTGAATAATGTTGTAGATTCATTGGCAAAGTCAATCAGCTATGCAAATTTTCTCCTAGTGTAGAGGAAAAATGGGCATTGCTGCCATATATTGTTGACTATGTAATCATGTGACCCCCTATATGAAAAGAAAACAACAAGTGGGAGAATGTTGGGTAGGTGTTATATTCTTTGCATGTGTGTGTGGGCGCGCGCCATATTTTTTCTATTTTATCATTTTTATTTTTTTTACTTTTAGCGGTTTTCTGAATTAATCCCAGATTAAGGGATCAGGGTTTTGGTAGATGTGGAATACCTTAAATATTGTGTATATATTGTATTGCGAATGGTGAAATTAATACAATGAAGAATTGAGAGGTGTGGCAACAAGGAAGGATGGTTTTCTCCCAGTTAAGGGTTTCCAACATAAATCTCTGTGTACTATATGTGTGAGCCATTGATTAATTTTTGTTTTGCTTAGAATTTGTATGCATTTCTTTACTTCACAGGTTTAAAACTTACACCTTTTTGGTTTCCTTATTTCTTGAACCAATCTCCTCAATACTGGAGTATGAGGCTCTTATTCTTCTGATTGATAGTCTTCTATAGAGTCTGATTCAATATTATTCAATTCAAACTCTATTTTCTCTACTTCTTCCTCCCTTGGTAGGATTTCTTGTTTGACAACATCTTTGATTTCTCTAAATACCACATATCGACTATACACTACCCTCTTAGTTTCTAGGTTCCAAATATTATAACCTTTCAAACCATATTTATAGCCAATAAACATATACTTTTCATCATTTTTATCTAGCTTACTTATATTTTCCTTTGGAACTGTTGAAATCCCCTTACTTTGGCACCTAGGTATCTTGTCATCTAGTGATTTCCTTGTTGCAAATCAAGTTAGAAGATCAAAAAACAAAAATACACTGTTGGAATATTCAACCCAAATAAAGATAGTGGAAGCAATAATGGAAACCAAATCATGCACACATAAACACCAATATTTTTGGGTAGATACCACTGGAAAAAAAATGGAGGGAAAACCAATATTGAGATGATTTTATTTTGATAAAATCGGGGTTCCCGTAAAAGGGATAGTGTCCCATTGAGAGAAATATAGCTGCAGACAAACCTGCCAAAGTCTTCTATGTTGTACAACCCATATCTAAGATGATTTTCGAGGTGTACATGCATTTCCTTAAGTAAACTTGTGTATATTCTCTTGTCTTCACTGAAACCCATGTACACGACCTCAAGTATTGTATGGAAAAATCCTTATGGCACAACCCTTTCCTGTGGATTCGCTCTATTGAAACCCACTTGTATTCCTCTCTTCTCTTTTCTCCTTGATATGATCTCTAGATGGAAGTCCTTCTCCACCTATCCAAGATCCCCTTGAATCACACCTTTGTGATCCAATCGTTTCTGACACACAAGTGTCTTCCTCCTTCACCCTAGCCTTTCTTTTATAATCTTGAGTTATGACATAACCTTAATCTCCAAAGTGATTGACGGTTGAGATTACATCTCACATCACTTGATATCAGTGGCTAATATTAATTTTTGATTAATTTTAACATTTCCTTAAATAACTCAATTAATTAATAAAATAACTTTACTTTAATAATTCCTTTAATTAAAGTCTCAAGGTAGAAGGCTTTAGATGATTTCCACAGGTCTAGAAACTTAGACCTGTGCGCAAATACGGTTTTGATACTACCAACATCAACACTCCCTCCCTCTTAGTGAGGAAGGTATTGAATCTAACATATAAAGTGAATTTATTACATTTAGTTAGTTAGCAGATAACTACTTTCTTATAGTTGCATACTTCTTTGTTTGCAAGACTTTCAAAATATTGTTGTGAAGGAGTTCTAGAGTGAAATACCTTGAGTGGGATTGACTTCAAATGATAGTTCCAGGTATTTCATCTTCCCTTTCTTCCAAAATCTAGTTATTGTAGGTAGTTACTTTCAATTAACTGCTTAATTAAATTTTTAGAGATTAGGGCACTGCTCTATTGTGTCCCATGACCCAAAGCCATAGGACTTAGATTTCCATAAAAATTATTCTACACCACTCCAAGTTTTTATATGAAGAAAAAAAACTTCCCTTTAACCAAGGGTTTGGTTAGAATATATGCAACTTGCTCATCTGTGGAAATATAGTGAAGCTTCAATGCTCCCTTTTTTGTCCTATCACGAATGAAGTGGTATCTGATCTCAATATCCTTGGACCTGTCATGGAATAATGGATTTTCCAAGAGTTTGATACAACTCTGATTATCATGGTATATCACTGTAGGCTACAACTCTTGATTAAATAAACCTGTAAGAAATTGTGAAGCCAAATGTCTTCACAACTAGCCATACTTGCTACCATATACTCTGCCTCTCCTGAACTAAGTTCTATAGAAGTTTTCTTCCTGCTAAACCAAGTAATAATTGTTGATCCTAAGCTTAAGAAAGACGCTAAGGTGTGCTTTCTTTATACTGCACTCCCTACCCAATATGAGTCTATATATCCCCGCAAATACACTCCATCTCCTCCAATATACCTCAATCCATACTCCATTGTACCTATCTATAACGTACCCAACCACCCCCACGCTAGGCTATGCTACTTTAAGACCACACACATAATTCTTTCTCTTACTGATACCTTTCTAATTAATACACATGCATAAAATAAAGGAACCATACAAAATGCACAGTCATAACCAACAAGCCTGCCTATTCTAAATATTAAATGCAATAATTACTAAATACACAGTGGAATAAATCATACACAGGTAATTAACCATAATAGAGAGAACTTATCTTTTATGAAAACAAGACACCAACTAGATGTAGACCAAGGATGTTCCACCCAACCGTAGACACTGATGTTCCAATTCTCAGTAGCATTGTCACCCCCAAGCCAGGGCTATGAGTCCACAAGGACGGATTCCAGGGTGTCACTTAGATTCCCAAGCCAGTCATCCCTCAGGCTCTCACAAACCTTTCAACACTCACAACAATCCAAAGTACACCAACTCTCTTCTACCCAGTTCACACAACCCAAGAGAATGGACCCCCTTCTCTGCCTCACAGTCCCTCAGACTGTCAATCTCTTCCAGGGCTCCAGTGCTTCTGGTCAAGAATCTCTCTACTAGGACTCTCAAGACTTGCACCTATGAGTTAACTGAAACACAGGTCAAGACATCATATACATGAAGGCACCAAATCCTGATCGAAAATACACTAATAGCCTATACAACCAACGACGATGGATTTTCTCATCAATTTGGTTTCCTTCCCAGACCAACTCTTGAATCAGATGGGACGAGTAGGTGAAAGAATGAATGGAGTGAGAGAAGGATGAAATGTGTGAACAATGATCAATTGAGTGAATGAGTGAAGAAGAAGTGATCAACAACAAAACAAGAAGAGAACCCCCACCCTAGACTAAGGATGGGTTTTTTGTAAATCTTGGGAATCAAGAACCTCATGGCCTTCCCCCAAGAAGCCCATGTAACTGATATTCTCCATTAAAAAAAATGGGTAATTGAAGTTATGAAATAAATACTTAGCCCCTCAAGCCCCCTCTCTTGTGGAATCGGAGCCCCTTATAACTCTTTTCATTGTCCACCTAGTAGCCAATGATGTATTTATTATTAATAATGATCAGAACATTACATTTATTAGGCACACTAGCCTCTTTTAATTGTTTGGGCACTCTGGCCTCTTATCAATTAAAAAAATACATTATTTAATATGTGGCTCAAAACCCATAGTGTTACATCCCCTCCCCCTTATTTTGGCACTGTCCTCAATGCATATACAAAACATAGATCAAAATCTCAAAATTTATTCAAAAAGTTCCAGGTATTTCTCCCACGGGGCATCTTCATGCTCCCAAGTAGAATATTTTGGAACGTAGCACGTCCACTAGACTTTTACCAGCTCTATAACATGATTCCAGAGCATTTTGACTTTCTATCTAATATTCGTACTGGCTGGACCCGAAAGTCTCCCTCTATCTCTAATTGAATCAGATGCCAATCAATTACATGTTTAGGATCATGTATATATTTGTTTTAGCAAAGAGACATGAAATACATTATGCACATTCATGGAAGCAGGCAATGCAAGCATGTATGCAACTAACCCTATTCTATCCAATATCTCAAATGGACCACAAAATCTGGCTACCAGTGTAAAACTACCCAAATTCAAAGAGCTCTTATTGGGCTTCACTTTTAAAAGCACATGCTCCTCTATTTTAAATTCTCTAGCTGTCATGTTCTTATCTGCATAAATTTTCTTTCTATCTTGAGCTTCCTTTAAATTCTGCTTAATCTTAACCATCTAGTCTTCCATATCCTCGAGAAATTCTAGCTCAAGTACAACTCTATTTGCTGGGTTGTCCTAGCTCACTCGAGTATTGCATTTCCTACCATACAAGGCTTCAAATGGGCTCATTTTTAGTGAAGCTTGATACGCATTATTATAGGAAAAATCAATCAAGTGCAAGTAATCTTCCCACTTAAATGGCTTATCCATCACATACATTCTCAACATGTCTTCAATTACTTGGTCGACTCTCTCTGTTTTCCCATCTGACTGTGGATGGTAAGTTGTGCTAAAGTTCAGATTTGTACCAAATCCTTTAAAAAATCCCCTCTAGAAATTTGAAGTAAACTTTGTGTCTCTTTCCGAGACAGTTGTCCTAGGTATCCCATGAAACCTAGCAATCTCTTTCATGTAAATTTATGCAATATTAGCTATTGTATGAGTTGTTTTTACAGGAACAAAATGAGCTTCCTTTGTCAATTTATCAACCACTACCATGATTGAATCATATTGTCTTGTTGTCTCGGGCAATTTAGTTATAAAATCAATGGTTATCACTTCCCATTTCTTCTCTGGAATTGGTAATGGCTGTAGAAAACCCGCTGGGTGCCTATGCTCATCCTTCACTCTCTAACATTCCATACATCTGGTGATGTAATCAACAACATATTTTTTCATTGCCAGCCAAAAGAACTAGCTTCTTATTGCCGTAATTGTTTTCTGGTAACCAGGATGTCCAACATATGGAACATTATGCATTTCCTTTAGTACCAAATTCCTAAGTTCCCTGGAGCTAGGAACATAAATTCTATTTTTGTGAATAAGTAATCCATCTTTCTTCATCTCACAATCTTTAATTTTTTGTTGTACATTTTCTTGCCTTAATCTTTCTTTTACCTGCAGGTAATGCTGATCTGTAATAACCACATCTAAAATTCTACTCTTCAAGTCTGACTGATGCATACTGACAAATGTAGCATGTATGAGATGTATTCTTCTACTAAGTGCATCGACAAATTTATTTTATTTTCCTTTGATCTACTTTATATCAAAGTTGTATTCACTTAAAAATTACAACCATCTTGTTTTCCTTCTATTCAAAGTTGGTCGTTCCAAAATATACTTTAGACCACTATGGTCTGTTCTTAATTCAAATTTTTTTCCCATGAGGTAATGCCTCCACATCTTCAATGTGTGAACAATGGAATCAAGATCCAAGTCATGTGTGGCATAGTTCCTCTCATGTTCCTTAATCTTTCTGGAATCATAACCAATGACATGTCCATTTTGAGTGAGTACTCAACCAATTCCTTCCTTACATGCATCTGTACATACCACAAAAATTTCATTTGGGTCAACAATATTTAAAATAGGCGCACTAGTAAGTAATTCTTTCAACATATCAAAGTTCTCTTCACACTCAGATGTCCATTCAAATTTAATTCCCTTATTTTGCAAAGAAGTGATGGGAAGAACAATCTTAGAGAACCCTGCTATAAATATTTTGTAGTAACCAGCTAACCCCATAAAATATATGTCTTCTGAAACATTCTTGGGTCTTGGCCATCCTCTAATGGATTCAATCTTCTTTGGGTCCACTTTTGTTCCTTGTTTTGAAATAATGTGTCCCAAGTAATGGATTTGTTCTTGGTAAAAAGAACACTTTCTCAGCTTGGCATACAACTGATGTTCTCTCAACACTTGCAATACCAGTCTTAGGTGATGTTTATGCTCATCTTCAGACTTAGAATAGAGAAGTATGCCATTCAAGAATACTATGACAAACCTATCCAAATAATTTATGAATATGCCATTCATTAAGCACATAAAGACAACTGGTGCATTGGTAAGTCCAAATGGAACCACTACAATTTCACAATGTCCATACCTGGTTCTAAAGGCTGTCTTATGGACTTCTTCTTCTTTGATTCTTACTTGATGGTATCATGATATTAAGTCTATCTTGGAAAATATCTTTTCTCCTCTTAGTTGATCAAAGAGGTCATCAATTATGGGTAGAGGATACTTGTTCTTCACAGTGGATTTATTCATCTTTCGAATGTCAATACACAGCCTCAAAGTTCCATCCTTCTTTTTGACAAAGAGTATTGGTTCTCCCCAAGGTGAAACACTTGGGCGTATGTACCCTTTCTTCAACAATTCTTCCAACTGCATTTGTAGTTCTTTTAATTTTGGGGTACTCATTCTGTAAGGTGTTTTTGATACCGAGGCAACTCCTGGCACTAAATCAATAGATAAATCTATATCCCTTTTTGGTGGAAACCATGGTATATCTTGGAATACATCTTCAAATTCTTGTAGTACCAAAAAATCTTCAAGGCTTGGCCCCTTTGTATTTTCTGGCTCCTCCACATGGGTTTCATATAATTGACATCTTTTTCTAAAACATCTCTTCATATGTAAGGTTGAAATCTCTCTTATAGAGATGGGTCTTGCAACTCCTTTCATAGTGCTCTATTTTCCATCTCCATCAAGATATGTAAATATCTTGTTATGACAATCTAGGACATCATGATGCTTGTCCAACCAAGCCATTCCAATTAGAATATCATAAGACCCCAATGATATGATATTTAGATAAATACTAGTATTCACACCATTAAGACTTATGGAATAACTTCTAACCATATCATGGATTCTCCTTTTGGTTCCACCGTTCCAGTGGCTAGATGAACCAAACTTGATTTTAAAATATTAATTTTCTCCAAATGTAATCTATCCACTATTTTAGGATCAATGTAACAATGAATTGCTCCTGAATCAATTAAAATAGCAACATGATGATTTATGATCTTACCTTCTACCTCGATCATATTGGATTGATACTTTGCTTGTTGATCATCTAAGGCTGCATAAATCCTTCCCATGTCTTCAAATGTTGTAGCCTATTGGATGTTGTGCATATTATTCACTCTGTCCTTTCTGTGTGGGAAATCCTTGTACACGTGATATTCTTTGCATGCCCAACATTGGATTGGGGATCTTCCCCTTTTTCCCAAGGAGTCTTCTTTCTTGGATTCATCCTTAGCATACTGGTCTTGATTATTTTTATTAGGCTCATTTATATTGAAAGGAGGTTTGAATCCCTTCCTCTTCTGATCAAAATTCTCCTTCTTCTTATCCTTCCAAGACTTCTACATGGATTCTCTTCCCTGGCCTTGCTCATATATGTATTTATCCTTCCTGATGGTCTCAATCAAGGTCCTAGGTTCATCATATTGAATATTCTCTTTATAAAAGGATGGAAGTCCACTCAAGAACCTCTATACTTTCACCTTCTCATCTTTTATAAACCCCACATACTTTAGCAACTCCATGAACTTCTTCTCATACTCTTCCATGGTCATGCTTCCCAACCTAAGTTCAAAAAACACCTGCATTTTCTTTTCATAAAAGTGCTTTGAGAGGTACTCCTTCTAAAAATACTTATTGAACTGCTTCCAAGTGATCATATTCTCATTAATGTGCTCAAATTTCTTCAGTTGGTCATGTTATCACATATAGTTATCAAGGGCAACAAGTCATCCAAGTTCGTGGTCTACACAGGAAGTGTCCAAGAGAAACATTCAAAAGAAGTCCATTTCGGGCTGAAATAAGAACAAGCAGACATGTTCATGTTTCAACGATGGAGATCCTGTATACAGTACATATTAGAGGCTCTCAGACATTCAAAGTTTAAAAATTGTGTGAGGATTAGTGGCTAGGCAGAAGCCCCAGAGTTAAAGATTAAGTGTCGCGTGTCCTTTTCTAGCAAACGTGCACGATTTACTTCAGAGTTTGATTTTTGGGAGTTTCAGATTCTCCCCTCTCTCTTTCATCTGGAGTGTTTTCCCCCAAAGTCCACTAATCACTGCCATGTGTCCATCCAAATCTAACGGTGGTAGTTTTATTTGGGACTTCAGGCTTCGGGAGTTTCAGCTTCCCTGCTCGCGTTTCCCTCCGAAGTAGTTTCTCCTGGAGTTCACAGATATATTCCATGTGTCCTCCTTATATCAGTGGTCGCGGTTCGTTTCCAAGCTTCATTTCAGACCAACACATCACTCTGGGAGAGTGTCACTCTGAGAGTTTTCTATCCAGAGCAAGCACAGTTCTCCGAAACCTAGAGCCCCGAAGTCCCAAAAATATTTAAATGATAAAAATGGCCTAATCCAGGTTTAAGCACACGCTAATCAATTCGCAAGTTCAAAAATCTGGGAGTTATATACACTCTTCATTCAAAATCTCTTGAACTCGGAAGTGCTGAAGATACTTAGCACCCATCAGTTCTGACATGCAACATCCATCTAGCGCTGACACTTGGCACTCATTTCAAGCATTTTTGGACATGTCTTCAGCCTATTTTCGAGTGATACATGTCACCCCTCTGTCCACAACATGTCAGCATAGCGACATCAGGCTGCCATGTCAGATGCGGGAGATTATCCTCCAGGAAGTGTTCTTTTTCAAGCGTCAAGATTAGTGCCATCTCCATGCGCAGTTTTAATGGATCATAGAATTGGTGGGCGGATAAGCTTTAGCGGTGGTGCTAAATTTGGCAGGTGCACCTATATCACCGTTCTTGAATAGATCAATGAACATGTTTCATTGTGGGGATGCAACTTTCTCGAGCGTTAAAATCCTTAAGAGGTCTCGTAATCGAAACCGTGGTATAGAGAAAGTGCTACGTGGTGAGAGGTGGCGAATTGCTTGCTCAAAAGCAGTGTGGATCCAAACTACCTTTGATGGCCCCGCAATCATGTTCTTATATAATGTCAAATCCAAGAGAAACACATGGAGACCCCCTAGGCATTGAGCCTCGTCCCGATCCCGAGGAAAAAAGAAGTTAATGACAAAGGACTGGTAGCTAAAACTTTAGCTCAGTCCATAAATGGAAAACTTGGAAACTATGGCTGAGGATACATAACTGTTAGCCTGAGGTAACACAATGGATGATTTCTTCTTGTAGGACCATGCTGATCTAAACTTGCTTATGATAGGAGGAAACACACACAGTCTGACAGAAGGATGCACAGATGAAAGATTTGAACGGGATGTCCAGATCACACTCTTGGCAGTTGTGGACTGATCTGATTATAAATAGATCAGTTTAAGATTTTGTAAAGGGGGTGTGTTTTTCAGAGGCTGGAGAGTCGAGAGAGTTTTAGGAGTAGGGCTCTGTATATTTAGTTTGTAAGCCCGAGGGATTGGATTGTAAATATTATTTTATTGAAGTTTCCTTTGAATTGTTTTTATAAGACCGTCTTCTTAGTTTACACGATGTTCTGTTTCTTCTTGTCTATATGTAATCTATTTGATTTATGGATTCCTGAGGCAATGGAGGATCTGTTTTCATCATGCCCATCTTTATTGGTTCATCAAATATTTTCTATTTTTCTTCTTGTTTGGATGTAATCTCTCTGATTTATGGATTCCGGAGGCGATGGAGTATCTGTTGTCATCTTTCCCATCTTTCATGGTTCATCAAACATTTCTGTTTTTCTCGTCTGGATGTAATCTCTCTGATCTATGGATTCTTGAGGTGGTAGAGGATCTTCTATCATCATGCCCATATTTCATGGTTCATTATACATTTTCTGTTTTTCTTCTTGTCTGGATGTAGCATCTCTCTGATTTATGGATTCCTGAAGTGGTAGAGGATCTGTTGTCATCTTGCCCATTTTTCATGTTTTATCACTTAGACACATTCTTGTTTTCTTCTCCTCATCACCACATAAATCCTTTTGTCTGATAGGCAGTTTAAATGCCTTAATTATTCATGATACTTATGACTCCATAACCCAATGGTCGAGGACTGATCTGCATCAATCTCTGTCATTTTTTCCTCTCTCTACAGTCTTACTGATCCACCTACTCAAACCATTTTAATCCATTTTATTTTTTTGATGGGTACTAGGCTTATCCTCTTGCAGCCTGAGGGTGACTCTTAGTGCTAACAGGTCCCACCACATAAAATTTTTCCCATGTAGATGGTAGGTGGAAATTATGGCTGCTAGGTTTGACTAATAACTATGCAATTGAAAATACCTTATGAGTCCAAGAAACCATGCTTCAACACCATCTTCCTTTTCTCTTTCACCATCAAAGGATGGTGGCTTAAGCTTCCTCAACTCTCCTTGCAAACTGTCCACTTCATGTCTCCTTCTTTGGCGCCTAACAGGAGACACCTATGGACTGCTTATAGAATCTTCAGATGCATAAAATTTTCTTACTGAGTGGGGAGGAATGTGATTTATATGAGTTCTGCTATCACTTATTGAATAACCAGTTCTTCCACGATCATCTCTTCTTTCATGATACGTTCCTTCCTCCTCTTGTTTTGAGTTTGCCTCTGCAACTGGTTTAAGCTCTTCATCACTTGAGCATTTATCTGATTTTTTTCTCTCATCAACCTCACATTGTTTTCTTTGTATCTCTGCACTTCTATTATCAGGATTCTTACAGTCTCTATCAATATTTCTTGCTCCCCTCTTCCCTTGTTTCCGTTGGATTCTGTCTCTTCATTACCAACACTGATATTTTAACCTTTGGCCTCTTTATCATGGATGGAGTCTCCCTCACCTTATTCCATTTCTCAAATCTGAATTCTTACACTAAACTGATATGTTTACGCCTCCTAATTGTGCAAAATGTGCAAGTGACCATTTTGTTAGAATTATTATGAACAAAATTAATTGTCAAACAATGCTATTGTCCTTTTTCTTCTTAATTCATGAATAAAAATATATCATTCTCCATCATATAACACTTCCATGTTATCCTTTAGCTTATACATAATTCAATTTTGCACAGGCGCTTCCTTCAAACCACTTTCCATGTGCCAATGGCTCAGAACCAAGGCCTTAGTCCTTCCTTAGTGCCTCACTCTGTGTCCTTCCACACGAGAGCTTGTGTGAACAACATATCCGAGGGTTGGGTTAATTCTCAAGACCTTTTTACCTTATCATGAGACTCACGCTAGGACCAAGTCCTTCAGACTTCGACCTTCGACTGCTCTCTGTTTTCAACTTTCAATTCGTCCCAAAGCTATTCTCCGTCGAAGTCTTCACTAACTCCACTAGCAAGGATCAGACAGTTGAGACTTGATCTCCCATTGAATGGATGACCTTGCCCCCAACTGGAGGCTTCAACAAGAATCAACAGTCATGACTTCATCAATTGTCAAGATGGATGACTCTTTGCCAATACAAAAATTTGGTGCTCCGAGGTGTTCAATTCCCGTGTCTCTCAATTCCCCCGGAGTGACAATCCTCTAAAGTATTTACACTTCTTAATCCATGATTTAATCCAACGGTCGAGAAAGGTCTCGAAGGGATCCTAGATCGACGGGCTGCATGCCTTCATGACTTCAATCTTCAACACTTTTTACTTATATAGACTTGGACACCCTCGAAGGCCATATTCCAGGAGCTGACACATCACGCTGACATCACCTAGGGTTACATGGACCCATGGCACATGTGGTACGTGTCACTAAAAAATGTATAGATTAGGATCTAAAAGGTGTAGAATCTGGGTGACACGTGTCCCCACATGGCCCTCTACAATGTGGCACAAGCCACATCATCAATCAAGTCTAGAACTCCGAGAATCCGGGCTTCAGAAGTTTCTCGAGTCCAACACATGCTACCTCTTGGATAGCTGAACATCGAACTAAAATTGATGGCTCACACTCCTCCCACATCCAATGAATGGGATTAACTCCAAGATTTGATCTTCAGGGATTCTCGCTCCAGACAACCCCCACATTCCCGAACTATTGAAGGCCGAAGTGGCAAGGTTACAAAGCTCCAAAACTCCAAAAATACAGTATCCTTCCACCCTTACTATATCCAACGGTCGACATAATTCCAAATCCCTTCCATCAATCTAATGATTGACGGGAATTTAGGACTTCGATGCTTCGAGACTCCAGGTTATAGAAATTCCTCCAAGCTTAAAACTCATGGAGTGAAAACTCTCGAAGTGGTAAATGTCGACTGACCAAAATCAATGACGAATATGCCTCAATGCCTCCCATCAGATTGGATGGCCACAAGACCTCGCGAATCTGAACTTCGATAGTTCATTCTTTGCCTGCTTACCAATATCGCCGAAGTGGAAAAGTTCTGAAGCCTTACCTTTCGTGCTTGGCTTCGATCGATGGATGATGATTGATTAGCTAGATCTAACGACTGGGACTTAATCCTTCCAACTTATTGATTCTGCCTCTATCATATGACCACTATTCACCTACCTTCTGATCCGAGGGTCCATAACTCCCTTGATCCCAAGGTGGTGATCATTCTTGAATTCAAAAGGAACGATCATGATCCTTCGATCCCTTACAAAGGGTCTTTGATACTCTGACTTCTACACGATCTCTGGAATGTTATTCCTCCTGATATTTTCGATTCAAGGACATATACTCGATCTTAACCATAAGATCCTGACAACAGATTCGACTCCTTCCGGCCCGGTGTTTCAACCTATGGCTCTGATACCAATATGTAACATACCCAACCACCCCTAGGTTGGGATATTCTACTTCAAGCCCACTCGTGAAATTATTTCTCTTACTGATACCTTTCTAATTAATATAGATGCATAAAATAAAGGAACCATATGGCATGCACATCATTACCAACAAGCATGCCTATTCTAAATATTAAATGCAATGATTAATAAATACATAACAAAATAAATAATACACAAGTAATTAACCACAATAGAGAGCACTTATCTTTTCTAAAAACAAGACACCAACTCGTTGCATACCAAGGACGTTCCACCCAACCATAGACACTGTTGTTCCAAATCTCAGCAACAATGTCACCCCCAAGCCAGGGCTATGAGTCCACAAGGACAAATTATATGGTATCACTCGGCTTCACAATCCAGTTAGATCTCAGGCTCTCATAGGCCTTTCAACACTCACAACAATACAAAGTACACCCTCTCTTCTACCTAGTTCACACATCCTAAGAGAATGGACCCCCTTCTCTGCCTCGCAGTCACTCAGACTGTCCATCTCTTGCAGGGCTCCAGTTATTTTGGTCAATAATATCTCTACTGGGACTCTTAAGACTTGAAGCTATGAGTTAACTAAAACATATGCTGAGGCATCACAAACATGAATGCACCAACTCCTGGTTGGAAACACACCAACATCCTATATAGCCAACGACTATGGTTTTTGTCAGCAATTTGGTTTCCTTCCCCAACCAACTCTCAAATTATATGGGACAAGTATATGAAAGAATGAATGGAGTGATATGAGGATGAAAGGTGTGAATATTGATCAATTGAGTGAATGAGTGAATGAGTGAAGAAGAAGAGATCAACATCATAACAAGAAGAGAACCCCCACCCCAAACCAAGGATGGGTTTTTTGTAAATCTTGGGAATCAAGAACCTCATGGCCTTCCCCCAAGAAGATCATGTAACTAATATTATCCATTAAAAAAATGGGTAATTAATGTTATAAAATAAATACTTATCCCCTCAAGCCCCCTCTCTTGTGGAGTCATATACCCCTATAACTCTTGTCCTTGTTTGTCTAGCAACCAACGATGTATTTATTATTAATAATAATTAGAAAATTACATTTATTAGGCACATTGGCCTCTTTTAATTGTTTGGGTACTCTGGCCTCTCATCAATTAACAAAATACATTATTTAGTATAAGGCTCAAAACCTGAGGTGTTACACTATCAAGTATCTGAGCACATGTTTCGCTACTACCCAATGCACCTACCTCAAATCCACCATGAATTTACTCAAGATGTTCACATAAAAAAAAATATTTGGCTTGGTATTGACCAAATACATCAAGGACCCTATCAACTACCTATATATCATGGGATCCACCAACTATGAATATGAAGTCACCACCTTCATATTAGTAACCATAGGTGTAGCCATTGGTCTACAACCCTCCATCTTGAATCTCCTCAATATCTCTATTGTATACTTCCCTTGACCAAGGAAGATATATCTCGATACCTTCCATACCTCTAATCCCAATAAAAATGCATCAAGCCAATGTCCTTCATCTCGAAATTAGTAGCCAAATCTTCTTTGCACCATGTAATAAGATCCTCCGCATGTGTGAGAAACAAATAATATACATACATAACCTACGTGAGTGGATCTACCCTGACAAGTATGAAGTACAAGTTAGCATTTTCCTCACTCTTGGTAAATCCCATATTCTGCAAGTATTTATCAATACTGGAATATTGTTCCCTGGGTGATTGTTTGAGTCCGTACAATGCTTTATTAAGCCAACACACATGAGATACCCTCCCATGTACCTCAAATCCCCGAGGTTTCTCTATGTATAATTCCTCCTCAATGATCCCATTGAGGAAAGTTTTTTTCACATCTGTCTGATATATCCTCAACCTCATAAATGAACCAATAGAAATAACAACTTGAAAAAACATACTTGGCAACTAGAGAAAATGTCTCCTCATAGTCTACTCCCTCTTTCTAGGAGAAACATGTCACCACAAACCTCTCTTTGAACTTCTTAATTCTACCATTTGCAACATGCTTTATCTTCTAGAGCCACTTGGAACTCACAATTGACTTCCTCTTTAGTATTGACACTATTTCCTAAAAATCATTCCTTATAATAGAGGTGTACTCTTATACCATGGAATCCCACCATATCCGCTGATTTGTAGCTTCATAAAAAATGGAAGGCTCAACGATAGATGCTACTCATAAGCACCATATAGTTCAAAAACTTTCTTGGAGATCTGCACTCTCTGACCACACTCCTAAGAGCCTAAAAAAAATCCCTTAATGTTTGAAATAGCCACCTGGGTCTCCTGATAGGATTGGAAGGGGATAAATCCTCCTCCCCACTTGAAGTATGATCTACTGAATTCTACTCATCCTTCAAATCTTTCTTCTCCTCATCCTTTGTAACTGATAATTACTCCTGAGATCTCCTAGATGCCAATTTATCCTTGAAATTAACATATCTACTCACAATTGTCTTCCTCTGCATCGGAATGAAGATCCTGAAAGCCTTTGAGGTCTCGTTGTACCCCACAAATATACCCTTATGTACTTAAGGCTCCAAATTCATTCTCTTCTCTACAAGCACATGGATGTATACTGGACAACCAAAGATCCTCGAATGTACTATCTTTGGATTCAATCCTAAGAATTCCTCCTTTGGAGTATTGTCCCACAATATCCTGTGAGGACTCCTGTTCTACACATATATTGTCGTGTTACACACCTATGCCCAAAGAAACATAGGAAACTCTTGGTCATGTATCATAGCCATCGAAAAGTTGATGATGGACTAATTTTTTCTCTTTGCAGCCTCATTGTACTGAGGGTTGTATAATATTGTAAGCTTCCTATTGATCCTTGCCTCCTTGTAGAAATACTTGAATTCTTTGGAGGTGTACTCCCCCCCATTATCTGAACTCAAGAACTTAATCTTCTTCCTTGTCTAGATTTTCACCTGAGCTCTAAACTACTGAAACTGATTGAAGACCTCATCCCTGGTCTTCATAAATAAGATCTGAGTTTTTTTGGAAAAATCATCAATGAAAATCACATAGTATGATGATCCCTTCATTGAGATTACTGGCATCGACCCACTCACCAATTAATGGATAAGATCCAAGATCCCCTTGGACCTACTCTCACTGCTAGGAAAATCAGCCTTGTCATCTTTCAAAGTGAACACCCTCTAGACACTCCCTACTACTCAATATTGAAATCTGGAAGACCTATAACAATACCCCTCATAATCAACAATAATCTGTAGTGTAGGTGTCCCAACAGACTATTCCATAACTCACATAGGCTGTCACTATCATATACCAAAGTATGAATAGGATTTCCCTGCAACTTGTATAAATTTCCATCTCTAACCCCAACAACCACTATTTTGTCTGGGATAGCTTTATTTGGACATATGAGTACTCTCTCTCTGAAATGTAATGGAAAAACCCATCTCCTCCATAGTTGAGACTAAGAGAAAATTCTTCTTCAAAATTTGTATGTAAAGCACATACTGGGCATACAATGAACCTCCTAGATCAATATGGAACACAAATGTTCCCTCTCCCTTCACTTCATACTTGGAATCATCACCAACCTCCACATGAACATCTGAGTCCCTCTCCATCATACTACTAAATATATCTTGTGGTTTTGTCATATGATGAGATGCACCATTGTCCAAGTACCACACACTCCTTGTAGTTGTGCTGGTAGAAAGGAAATAAATTAGTAAGAAATACTTCTCAAAATTTGCTACAAACTTATCTATATGTGTCTATGATAATGCTATTGTCTGCATATTTCCTTTACCCTTATTCTTCTCTAGACACTGAGATGCATAATTTCCATTCTTATGACATGAGAAGAACTTGATTTTACTCAAGTCCTTCTTCTTTCCAGCTGCGATGATTCTTCATCATTGTTACCCTTCTTGTAAAACTCTTTCCTTTTCCCTTCTTTGTCTTATTGACAAGAGCTAAGTTCTCATAAATACCTCCCTTCTTTTTTTTGTTGGCCCTTAACCAATTTTTGAGGATCCTTGGTTAGGTTTGACCTACTTTTGGGACTTCGACAAGCTGTTGAAGGTGGAGCGTAAATCAAAGCAGAGATCATGGGATCTTGGCCCCTTTTTAGGGCCTTTTGGGTTTTGGGCTTATGTAACGGGTATGGGGATGTCAACCCATGGGTTTACCCATGTTTAGGTCTCTTTTGTAATGTATAAATAGAAAGCTAGGAGATGTGAGTGTGTGTATGTATGCTAAGTGCAAAGGCACAAGTGTGTGATACCAAGTGCTAAGTGCAAGTAGTAGTGTACATGCTTTGTGCATGTCGTGTGAGACTTCCAAGGCTAAGTGAAAGTGACTGTAAGAGATTGAGTAGAAGCTTTGTGCTGTAACCTAGCTTGGGGAAGGAGGATCTGGTTAGGTGCACACAGATCTCCTATCCTATGCGGAGTAGGATCTTGTGGCTCTGTGCATGTAGCTGATTGACCGAAGATAATAACAGAGAAGAAGAGTTGGTGGATGTAGGCCCAGGATGAGGGTGAACCACGTATATCCTATGTTGCTATGCTTTGTGCGATGTATTGATGTGTTTACTTGCTTAATTTCTTTGATATAGATGAATGATAGATAGATCTGTTAATGCTTTGTGCTTAATAATATGGATGAATGCTAGATCTAACCTATGTGAATGTGATTAGTGCTTGAATAGGTTATATCTGGGTGAAAAATGCGATGCTCTCTAATTAGGGTTTTATCTGCGAAGAGGATACTGGTTAAATACTGATGAACTATAACTACTAAGTGATTTGTTAAGGTGTTGTAATCACAGACCGGTGTCCCAACTAAGGTTGCATACATTTGAGTCCTGCAACCACCCCTGTCTCTACCTCGAGTGAGACTTCATCTGCTTCACAGGCGTTGCCGAAAGGGCTGGTAGTTAGGGTTTTTTTGGTGTGCTATTGTAGCATTGAACCCTGGGTCTACCCCTATGCTAACAAATAATTTCGTTACCGGGACCTAAAACTGTGATTGCTGGGAACTGAAGAAAAAAAATCTCTGTGCATAGATCTGTTGCTTTAGTGCACAGTAGTCTACTTGACTTGTGAAACTCTGTGCTAAGAAGAAAAGTTAGATCTGAAGAAAAGAGGTAAGATCTGAAGGCTTTGTGCTTTGTTAAAGATAAGAATAGTGAAAAGTTTTGATTGAAAAAGGAAAGATAAGTGGAAATTTTTGTTTCAAAAGTATGGATCTAGGTATGTTTGATAAATTTTGTCCTAGCTTGAAAAGTAGGGCACAACTAGATGGAAGAAGGTTTGATATGAGTAGATCTGATAAAAATAGTAAAAGATATGTTATTCCTATGCATAGAAAGAATGTTTGGACTGACAAATGGATGTAGGAACTTGTTGACGGGCAAAATTGACTGTCCGTCAACTGGAAGAACAAGTTTGTTCCGGGGTTGTCTAAGTAACCCAAGCCGTTTGATGTAACTTGTCTTGACGGGTTTAATGACTCTGTTAGCCAATCTAAAGTCCCAAAATAGAGAGAAAAGGATAACTAACTAATGCTACAAAAACTATGATATATATATATATATATATATATATATATATATATATATATACACTCTAATATAACTATTGTAAATGGATTTGAGCAGAAAAAGAAAACATAAGAATCTTACTTATGAACAACATTTACAGGTTGCAATATTTACTGGAAACTTGCAAAATCAATGTAATAATAATTATGAGAAGCAGATAAAGAAAGCAGATTTAAATATTTTCTATTTTATTTTTATAAATCTAACAAATCTTGAACTAACTAAACCATGAAATGCATATGTACAGATAGTCAAAAGCTAATCTTAAACTTTCTGGTTTCACTAATATATAAATGACAGAAATTAGAAATACAAAGAAGCTAACCTGATGTCAGTTCCTGAGATGTGTCCAAGCCTCTGTATGAATGAAGAACATCCAACTACAATTCCTATGAGATAAATCTGCAATAGACTTTATAGTAAAACCTTTCCGAATAAATTCAGAAGATGTATTGGCAGCCAGGATTAGAAAATGAAGAGGGAACACATATCAATTCTGTGATCTTATGATTGCCAATGATTACATTCAGAGAAATCTGTTTGTAATACATTCACTTCATTATCCAACTTAAACATCAAATAGAAATCCTGATATTCAAATTAACAAAGATGATCACAGTGTGAATATCTGGAAAAACAAATTATGAATGATTTTTATAACATGAATATCTTGAAACATAACATATCAAGAGTCTAAAGCTACATGACATATTAATATAACAAAGATTAAATAAAACAAAACGTTAATGAAACAACATCTGCAGTGGACTAAAGCCGAAAGTTGTACGCTGTTCCATAAGTCTTGAAAATCATTCATTCATAATTGGTTCCAAGCCAAGATGCCTTTCATTTACAAAATAGAGAGTATTTAAAGAGTTTTTTGAAATCTAAACTCCCTATATTGTAAGATAGGATCAGATCCCATAAGATCAAAACATTACAAATATAGAGGGCCTAGAGCCACTCATGATCAAACTGTATCTTCAAAATTTATGAAAGTTTTTTACTATTTACAAAATAAACCAAAGGAGAAACTAATCAACTAGATCGGATATGTTCCATCCCATAAGATCAACATCACATATACCATGTCCTGAAAAATGAAATGGGAACAAGTTAGATATTTTATTAACAAATAATTACTAAATTTTATATGAAAATGACTTGGCTACAAAATCTCACAATTCTGTAGCCAGTCTTATATTGGTAAAAGAAATCCAAGTTGAACCGATTTGATTTTTTTTTTTTAAATAACATGACTGTAGTAAAAATTGTCTTACCATTCAACTAATAACTAAACATGGATCAAGATATCTCATAATTTATTATGGCCTTTACATTATCTACATTCTTTATCACAATGTTGCCTGTCTTCTTAAGACGCTTGGCTTGTCTCTGTTCATTTTCCTTGAGGTCACAATTTTCTTTTGTCAATGATTCATTGTGAACTGTGGGTGCTTTGATTCTTTCTTGGAGAATGGGGATATCAGTATAGTACTGCAAAATCCAATGCAAGTAGACCTCTCAATGCACAACATGGTCGATCTGTCAAGGGAGCATATAATTGGGTGCAAGAATATCAACACTACCTATTGCCAGCCCTTGACTGAGCTTAATACTAGTAAACCCCTTTCTATCCTCGATACATGGTGGGAGATTGTTAACATAGTCGTATGGATGATTAGGGTCCGACTTATGACAATCTGGATCTTCTTCTACGAGAAAAATCCTCAATTTTGGGATCTGAATCCTCATTGATCTTGATTGTATTGATCAAGCTCAAATGAGGCTTAAATCGATTACACAGACTTCTCGAAATGAGCCGACGGACCCTTTTATTTCAGAACCCTAACACTGCTTGGTTCTGTTTTGATTGTTTGTGAGGGTCTTTACTGTCGGATTTTACAGTGGCTTTAAGGCCGACAAATAATTCATGCTCAATGGTTTCATTTGACTCGGATCCAACATTCTGTTTCCCAGGTAAAAAATGATCGGGTACTACCTCGTGACGAGGGTTTTTCTTCAAAGGATATGGCTTGTCACTTGAGAAATCAAAATGTTTCTCCAACATAGGCTTATCCAACATAGGGGTTTCTATAGGAAAGTTTGTAACAAAATGTTTCGAGCTAAGAACCCATCCCAATTATCACCCATGGTTTTCAAATGATGAACCAACAACTTTTTAATTAAACCATGGTGAAAGAGGCTAGATTCGAGGCTCTTCTTCTTATATCTTTTCAAAATTTTGTACAAACTTCTTAGAAAATAAAATGGCACATTCAAATGGAAGCCTATAAAGTGCATAAACAATCGCACATGGTAAAGAAAAACCAGGCCATAACGGCCCTCACAGGTAATAAATTGTTTAAGAACTGATAACAAACCATGCCACCTAACCTTAAGCAAGGAAACATAAATACCTTTATCACAACAATCAATATTTCTGGAGGTGTTATCCACATTTTTGGTTATCAAGATGATATTATGATTATGTCATGATGATGGAAGATCAAACTCTTCATTAAGAACATTTTCCTGAAGAAGGTTACACTTGTCATTTTCTCAAAATCATATTTTGAAAATAGTCCGCA
>ML778913.1:82548-107032 GCA_009831015.1 Picea engelmannii | reverse complement strand
TGTCTTTGCTGTGATTGGTTTGTGTTGTTGTGATTGGACGACGCAAGAGAATTGTAGCAGAGCGAGGATCAACAGAGATAAGGAGAGATTTCATAAAGTAAGTACATCATCCTTTTTCTCTTGTCCATTCAATACTTTAGAACTAGGGAAAGAGTAGTATTCTGTCACAGTTTGTTCCAGATCCAGGTGGATCTGGGGAGATTGGTCTGTGTCCGCACTCATGAATTTATCCTTGAACAATGGTCCCCAATGATACTGAACATCCTTTTTAATTAAATTCTGTAATGTTCTTACCATTTCTGAAAAACTTGGGACAAATCTTATAACTAAATTAATCTGGCCTAAAAAGGATTGCATGGATTTTTTAGAGGAGGGGTGGGGGGTGGGGGGGAGTTTGGAAATGGATCGAGTTCTTTCAGGATCGATGATCATTCCATCATTGAACACTATGAACCTGATCATTTTTTATTGTTCCATCGCAAATACTGACTTCTTAGGGTTGAGAGATATTCCATACTTGCGACATCGTTCTAGAACAGTCCTAAGGTGAGATAATTGATCTTTCTTGTTTTTGGAGAAAATGGTAACATCATCAAGATAGACCACTACTGATTGGTTTATGAGGCCAATAAAAGCAATGTCCATTTCTCTTTAGAAAGTGGCCCTGACATTTATGAGTCCAAAAGGAATCTTCCTGTAGGCATAAGTGCCCCAGGGGGTATGAAAAGTGGTTTTTAACTGGTCTGCTGGAGACATGAGGACCTGGTTGTATCCTGAAAAACCATCTAACATCGACAGTCTTTCGGAACCAGATACTTGTTGAAGAATTTGTTCCATTGGAGGAACGGGATAATTGTCTTTATCAAACGCTTGGTTCAAGTTACGAAAATCGACACAGAGTCGAATTTCACCGCTTTTCTTCCTTACAGGAACTAGATTAGACACCCATTGTGTGTGTCTCACTGGGAAAATTATCTTCACATTTAGTAATTTATTTAGTTCTTTCTTGACAGTCGGTTCCAATTTGGGGTGCATCTTTCTTAATTTCTGTTGAAAAGGATGATTTTGTGGTTTCATGGGGATGACATGTTGTATTATGTTAGGATCGAATGTTTTCAGATCATCGTATGTCCAGGAAAAAACGTCCTTGAATTCTTTAAATAGTTTTATAAAGTCAGATCATTCTTGTTTGGAGCATCCCGTTCCCAAATTGATATTTTGTGGATTATCTTTAGTCCCTAGATTTATCGTTTCATAAGTCAAGGAAGAATTGTTTGTTTTAAAATTGACTGACACTCTAAATTTATCATGTAAATCATCAAACCTTTCTAGTCTTACAACAGATCTAGGAATAGAGTTTACCAGATCAGATGTCGATTCAGGAGATCTAGGATCTGATATTACCATGAAGTTGTGGAGGTTTTCATCGTGAGTGCCTTCATCAATAATTGCACCTTGGAAAGTGTCCTCCATATGAAAGAAGTTGATGATCTGCTGATCATCGTCGAACACTCTCCAATTGGTGATGTTATCTGGGATCGACGGCCTGAAAAATAATTCAATTGAAAATGCATTCGAAGAAAGACCTCCTGCGGGAAAAAGTTTAGAAGCGACATTAGCCAATAGGTCAGCCTCATAATTACTTAGTCTAGGAATGGAATTGATGTTAAATGCTAAAAATTTCTGTATCAAACTCCATACTTTGGTTTGGTAACTTCTTAGATGTGGTGACAAGCAGTGTATGGAGTTTCTTACCTCTCTGACCACTATCTCCGAATCAATGAACACTATTAAATTTCTTACGTCCATATCTACAACCTTTTTAAGCCCTTGTAGGAGTGCTTCATCTTCGACTGTGTTATTATTGCACTCGAACTCTAATCGACAGGAAATGAAAGTCTTATTAGCTGCGGGGTCGATGAGTACACATCATGCATCAAATCCTTCTTTGGATTTGGATCCGTTGAAGTACAATGATCATATTTGAGCTTTGTTAGCAGTGTTTGACATGCTTGGCAGAGATGATGACTGAGTGTAGATCATAAGTTCTGATTGTTGCCCGGGATTCATGAAGGGGGAAATTTCAATCATGAAGTTACCGAAGAAAGTGTTCAATCCCTACATTTCGAATGAATTAGTGGATGCAGTGAAAGGTTCATTCGCATCATTCAGATCTATCATGGTATGCTTGAGATATCGTTCACGGTTTATCCTGATTTTATTTGGTTGTCCATTTTTTGACAACCACAAATGAGTCTATGGCAAAGTAACCATGCAGCTGCTCGGACCAACCCCTGCTTAAAAATAAACCATAGACTTCCGGGATGTCAACAACAATGATATCAATAATTTGATGAACTTTAGGATTAGAAGATAACCTAACCAGAACATTCTTAAGTTCGTCGAACATTCGTCTGATCGAGTTGAATGATTTTGAGACTAGAAGGTTGAACTTCTACATTAATTTTTTGGCAAACAAATAAAGGCATCACATTTGATGATGCGCCAGAATCCAACATGCAATTATGTACATTTCTATTAAAAATTTCAGAAGTTAATAAGAAAGGAGGGACATTTTTACAAGTATTAACAACAGAATTCTACTGATTTTTTGCCACTATCCCTGAAACAATTATATCTACATTTGAACAGTTTTTTCAGTTAGATCCCTTTTATCCAGAAGTTCGTATGTCGTTTTAGTGGGGATCTTTTGGGCTATTTTAGAACTAATTTCTGCAGTCTTTTTGTTGCTAGGATCACTGTTCTTACTGTTTTCTGCGATATTTTGAAGCATTTTCTGCAGAATAAGAGGAAATTTCAAAAGATTGTAAACAAAAATATTAGCCCTCAATTTTTTCAGATCTTAAATCAAGTCATATTCCAAGACTAGGGCTGCTAAACTCTATTTTATTTCATCTTGTTTCGACTGTTTTGGAAGCACATTATTATTCATTTCAGAAGACAATTTGCTTTGTGTTTTTCTTCTCGTGTTATAAGGGTGGACAGTTTCAAAGTTTGCTTGAAAGATACTGTCAGAAAAGTGTCCAAAGATATTGGGAGATGAATCCTCTTCTTCAACAACTTCTACTTCAATTGTGTCTTTTGAACTTTCAGGAGGTACAAAATTATCACGTGCTTCAAGAATGGTTTGTAAAGCGTACTGCAAGCTTTCGAAATTGAGACCTTCGATGGTCTAGTTTGGCCGATTGTGAGGAAAAGGTTTTCTGAAAGGGGGTTTAAAACTCCCTTTTCTTAAGGATGCCTCCTCGACTGATCTCTTCAAGTGAATGGCTTGATTTGATAGTTTTTGAAAAGCTTTCTGCAAGCTTTCCAGGTCTAAATTTTTCGGTTGACCTTTGACTTGGGGAGGTCTCGTAAGGATTTCTATTTTCTTCTTAGAAGATGAAGCTGTTTTAGTTTCATTATTTAGATTGTCTTTCAAGCTTAATATATCCTTTTCAATTTGGCTGGCTTCCTCGAAGGCTTCCAACAATGTAGATTTTTTAGACCTTTTAACCCAAATTGCTATGTTATTATGTAGAGCTTTGGTATAATATGCAACAATCAGATTCTTAGCAGGCATTGAATCTGCGACAATTCGATTCTTTAACGTAAGGAATCTTTGGCTAAAATATTTTACTTTATCCTTAGGGTTCATTTTTAGGCTAGAGAGTTCCATAACCAATACCTCAGGGGACTTATCGTCTCCACATTTCTCTAAGAAATAGGTTTCGAATTTGTCCCAAGAGACAATGGTTTGGGGCTGTTGGGAGAAATACCATGTGGAGGCATTGCCCTCAAAAGTATAAGGAAAGAGTCTGCATACTATGTCTTCATGCTCTACACTTCGGAGTCTTATGGCCAACATAAACTTCTTTATGTGATATTCAACATATTGCTTAGAATCTGGATCAAATTTAGGTAACCATTTTTCCGGGTGTTTTGGCAATGGATGTTGAGGTCCAAGTACAATCACGACATCTTGATCGAGACAGGGTTTGGTAGGATTGTTTTGGTTTTCCATGGGTGTAGGTGGTGTCGAAGGCTGAGATGGTTCAGACGAGGAACTGCCTTCGTCAGATGACTCTCTTCCCAAAGAGGATGGAGATGAACCAGGTGGGGAAGGTGGGATACCAGATCCTCCAACTCCAAGAGTAGGGGTTCCGACAGGGTCTGTAGTATTATATTCTAAAGGATTTAAAAGAATACCAGTGCCTTCAAGTTGTTCTCGGATGTTCGATAAATCTAAAGGTTGATTGAGAGGCCTACCAGATTGCCTGATACGGGCCAAAGCACGGTGTGTCCTTATAAGTGACTGATGAACAATTTCTTGTACATCGACCCCTTGAGGAGTTGGTGTTATTGGTTCAACGGGAAACTCAAGATTATCATTTGAGGTAGTTGCTGTTTCAGAAGTAACGTTGTTTTTCGAGTGACTACGTGTTACTACATGAGAGGGAGTATGTGGGGGAGGAGTCTCACGACCTCCATGTGCCATCAATTGCAATCAGACCCTCCTTCTAGCGCCATTTGTTGATGGGCAAAATTGACTGTCCGTTAACTGGAAGAACAAGTTTGGTCCAAGGTTGTCTAAGTAACCCAAGTCGTTTGATGTAACTTGTTCTGATGGGTTTAATGGCTCCGTTAGCCAATCTAAAGTCCCAAAATAGAGAGAAAGGGATAACTAACTAATGCTACAAAAACTATGATATATATATATATATATATTGTAAATGTATCTGAGCAGAAAAAGAAAACATAAGAATCTTACTTATGAACAACATTTACAGTTTGCAATATTTACTGGAAACTTGCAAAATCAATGTAATAATAATTGCTTTTGAGAAGCAGATAAAGAAAGCACATTTAAATATTTTCTGTTTTCTTTTTATAAATCTAACAAATCTTGAATTAACTAAACCATGAAACACAGATGTATAGATAGTCAAAAGCTAATCTTAAAATTTCTGGTTTCACTCATATATAAATGACAGAAATTAGAAATACAAAGAAGCTAACCTGATGTCAGTTCTTGAGATGTGTCCAAGCCTCTGTATGAATGAAGAACATCCAGCTGCAATTCCTACGAGATAAATCTGCAATAGACTTTATACTAAAACCTTTCTGAGTAAATTCAGAAGATGTATTGGCAGCCAGGATTAGAAAATGAAAAGGGAACACACATTAATTCCGTGATATTATGATTGCCAATGATTAAATTCAGGTAAATATGTGTGTAATACATTCACTTCATTATCCAACTTAAACATCAAATAGAAATCCTGATATTCAAATTAACAAAGATGATCACAGTGTGAATATCCGGAACAACAAATTATGAACAATTTTTATAACATGAATATCCTAAAACATAACATATCGAGATTCTAAATCTACATGACATATTAATATATCAAAGATTAAATAAAACAAAACATTAATGAAACAACATTTGCAGTGGACTAAAGCCAAAAGTTGTACGCTGTTCCATAAATCTTGAAAATCATTCATTCATAATTGTTTCCAGGCCAAGATGCCTTTCATTTACAAAATAGAGAGTATTTAAAGAGTTTTTTGAAGTGTAAACTCCCTATCTTCTAAGATAGGATCAGATCCCATAAGATCAAAACATTACAAATATAGAGGGCCTAGAGCCACTCATGATCAAACTATATCTTCAAAATTTATGAAAGTTTTTACTATTTACAAAATAAACCAAAGGAGAAACTAATCAACTAGATCGAACATGTTCCATCCCATAAGATCAATATCAGATATACCATGTCCTGAAAAATGAAATGGGAACATGGTAGATACTTTATTAACAAATAATTACTAAATTTTATATGAAAATGACTTGGCTACAAAATCTCATGATTCTGTAGCCAGTCTTATATTGGTAAAAGAAATCCAAGTTGAACCGATTTGTTTTTTTTTTTTTAAATAAAATGACTGTGGTAAAAACCGTTTTACCATTCAACTAATAACTAAACATGGATCAAGATATCTCATAATTTATTATGGCCTTCACACTGTATGCATTCTTTATCACAATGTTGCCTGTCTTCTTAAGACGCTTGGCTTGTCTCTGTTCATTTTCCTTGAGGTCACAATTTTCTTTTGTCAACGATTCTTTGTGAGATGCAAGTTCTTTGATTCTTGCATGGAGAATGGGGATATTAGTATAGTACTGCCCAATCCAATGCAAGCAGACCTCGTAATGCACAACAGGGTCGATCTGTCGAGGGAGCGTATAATTGGGTGAAAGAACATAAACACTACCTGTTGTCAGCCCTTGACTGAGCTTAATACCAGTAAACCCCTTTCTATCCTTGAGACACGGTGGGAGATTATTAACATAGTTGTATGGATGATTAGGGTCCAACTTATGACATTCTGGATCTTCTTCTGCGAGAAAATCCTCAATTTCGGAATTTGAATCCTCATTGATCTCGATCATATTGATCGAGATCAAATGAGGCTTAAATCGATTATGCAGACTTCTTGAAATGAGCCGACCAACCCTTTTATTTTAGAACCCTAACACTGCTTGCTTATGTTTTGATTGTTTGCGAGGGTCTTTACTGTCTAATTTTACAGTGGATTTAAGGCCGAAAACTAATTCATGCTCAGTGGTTTTATTTGACTCGGATCCAACATTCTGTTTCCCGTAAAAACTGATTGGGTACTACCTCGTGACAAGGGTTTTTCTTCAAAGGATCTGGCTTGTCACTTGAGAAATCAAAATTTTTCTCCAACAGAGGCTTATCCAACATAGGGGTTTCTATAGGAAAGTCTGTAACAAAACCGTTTCAAGCTAAGAACCCATCCCAATCATCACCCAAGGTTTTCAAACAATGAACCAACAACATTTTAATTAAACCATGGTGAAAGAGGCTAGATTTGAGGCTCTGCTTCTTGTATCTTTTTGACATTTTGTACAGACTTCTTAGAAAATAAAACGACACATTCAAATGGAAGCCTATAAAGTGAATAAGAAATCACACATGGTAAAGAAAACCCAGGCCATAAAGGCCATCATAGGTAATAAATTGTTTAATAACTGATAACAAGCCATGCCACCTAACCTTAAGAAAGGAAACATGAATACCTTTCTCACAACAATCAATCTTTCTGAAGGTCATGAAAAGACTCCATGGCACTTCTTCAATCTTAGAGTTCTTAAACCACTTCTGACCAGAGAGAGGAAGCCCTGTTGCTTCACTCAAAAACTCTTCATTCACCTCCAACTGAATATCACCAACCTTCACTTTGTATCCATCAAACGTATGGGAGAATTATTTGGCCACACGAAGGTTATACCCTTTGAAATTCTTAATGAAAATATCCCAACCCTGGCCTTTCAAATCCTCGACCGCATCATCATGAGACAACAACGCTTGAGATCCATTCGGCTCTATTCAGACAACAAGATCCATTGAGAGTATGACTAGACTGTGACAGGGGCGACCCAAGCTAGCTATGGGTTTAGATGTCAGAAGTAACATGGACAAGTTTGAGCGGATACCATGAAAAAAAATCAAGAAGAACACCTGGGCGATCATAGAATACACATGAAGGTCTCAGTTATGGAGTTTGAACACTCTTGGTAATGAAAGCTCCGAGTACATAGAACTACACAAATCCTTAACTCGTAATGAGAAGCTTGTCAATTCATTCTTCCAGCCAAAATGAAGGACAATATACGATTCTGGTGCATTTTAATTCCCACGTCATGTAATGGATATAGTCGATTTGCAAAGGGTTGGAATGGATATGTTTTTACAATCCAAATGCAAATCGATATTTGGAATTATAGTTGATTTACAAAGGATTCAAATAAATAAGCTTACAGTCCAAATGCAAATCAACATGGGTAATATATTGATATTTGATAAACTCAAAATTTAAATCATTCAAGTAAGAAATATGAAGTAGATGTAAGCACAATGAACCTTTAAAAACCATGATCTGAATAGGGATATAATACACAATTAAGTTTCCATGCTTGATTCATGCTTTCAGTCATGAATCAAGCATGAAAACGCAAGATAAAAATAAAACAAGAAGAATCAAACATATTTTATAATCCAATAATCACCCCCAAATAGTAATATTTACAAGATGAGGTGAAGGCAGCTACAAGAAGTGTCATTTGTCGTTCAAACTAGAAAAAACATGTAGGGTTGCCAACAGAACCTGGAAAGAATTTTTTGCAGGTTAGCTACTATGATCCTGATGCGTAGTACAGGAAAGGTTGGGGATAATTTCAAAGAAAGATAAGATTAACTCTTTGTTATAATTGTAGAAGACCGAGACATCTTGTTAAGGAATTCCCTGGTAGAATACCTAGTTTTCTTTGTTGTCAAGCTATGGATCATGAAGTTTTGGATTTCCCTAGAATGTTTTCTAAGGTTGAAAGAATGAATATGATACAAGAAAACCCTGAGGAATATCAAGAAACTATGACCACGATAGAACCCCAGAAAGACTTAGAGACTGTATTACTGCAAATGAAAGAAACCCTGAATGATCATCGAAATATCAACTTATCAAGGATCTTCAAAGAAAAAGAGTGCATAGAAACAAGAATAGGAGACTTCGACATAGACTGTGTTCTAGATGAGGAAACACAGGTGAATATTATGAGAGAAAGAACCTTGAAAATTTTAGGAAATCCTGCTATGATTCCTTCATTAGGAGGAATAGGATTATTTAGAGGCACGCTGATAACCCTATGTGGAAGACTCACCCAGATATTTATGAGTGCTCATGAAACTATGACAGAGAAAGATTTTGAGGTTGTTAAATTTATTGAGAACAACGCCCCATTTTCTCTGTTATTAGGAAAACCCTATATTGAGAGAAATCAAACCAGAATAAAAGAAGAGGAAGTCTTAGATCAAAAGAAGAAAGAATTAAAATATTTCATGACTAGGAGGATAGCGCACTTGATTGAAGAACATGAGAACAAACCAGAGCTATTTAAAACCAGAAACTTGGATGTCAAAGTTGAACAAACACAAGAAGATTCACAGAAGAACAGAGCACCCGCCCTAGACAAAGAAGAAATATTTCACTTGAACCCTACGAAAGAATCTCAACAACACGAAGTTACTATACCAAAAGGAGATAATAATCAGAATGTGAAGAGGAACCTAGTAACGCATATCACAGGGAAAAATAATAGAAAGCTCAGTAAGAAGAAAGCGAATATAGAAAAATTGATGGAGGTTCCCGAGGGGACTTCGCAGAGGGAAGGTTTGCAAAACTGGAACTTCACCGGGATATCAAAACAACACAACATAGCACTTCGCCATGGCGGAGCGATATAGCCATTTAAAGCATTATAATCATTAGCCCGACACCCCGAATGGTTAGAACAATAGTTATGACCAAAAAGATCGCCATCGGATCGTTGGGACTGTGCCGTAATGGACAAAACTACATTGATGAAGGTGTCTTGTCCATTGGAAAAGATCCGTTACATCCCTGTCTACTTATACCATCGACTGTTGCATTGAGAACACTTTTGCGAATTGTATCTGAGCCAACAAGAAAACTCATTGATACCGCGCTGTGTTTATTGAGATCGACAACTGTTCCATTGCTTTGAGCATTCATTCATCCACTTGAGTTATCTAATCTGAGTGTGTATGTCGGACGAGCTCAGTGCTGTAGAGAAAGTCGTCGAATAAGTTCTAATACAACTTATGGTAGAGAGAGTGATGTCCACAAGATTTCAAGCTTCATCGACACGAGGAATGCAAGCCTCCTCATAAACTACTCGCAGATCCATACCATCTCACGTTGCAGATGAGAGAAGAACCAAGCACATAGATGACTTAGTGAATGTGAAGTTAATCCCATCTGTTTTACTCGATTACATCCCACCTCTAGTCGACATGGTGAATCGTGATAGTGTCCCAAGGGACTTTGACTACACAGGCATCACGACGTACCTCCTGAAGAGGATACATGCAGTCAAACCACAGTTGGAGAGGATTCCAACCTTAAAGATCAATGACTATAATCTAGGGGACCGCAAGACCTATGGCATGCTCGTGCCTCAAAAGTACTTGACTAAGACAAAGGGAAAGAGATCAAAGATCATTCCCCATCCATGGACCATGAACATCACGTAGTCCACTATCCTTAATGTCATGAAAATTACACACTTTGGAAGGCAACAGGAGGTTAACGCGTGCGTTAAACTCCTGTTGTCATGCTTCCATGATGATTATTTATGGTTAGATAGGAGTATTACCATCGATCTGGCATTGATCCATAGGATCACTGGATTTAGCATGCAGGGACTTGACCTGCAGGACTTCTACCTAGGGAAGGCTGCATATCACACCCTAGAACAGAAGATTAAAGACATCTATGGTGAAGTAGAGAAGGGGATGCGAGGTTACAAGGTAGCCTCCATTCAGAATGGTGCAATGCACCTCACTTTCTAATTGATTGTTGGTAAGCTAGTCCAGAAGAACAAACCCACACAGGTCATAGGGTTTGTGGTTGACCTCACAGGAAAGTGGGTGGAGGGATTACAGATAAACTATGTGAAGTACTTAGTTAACCAGCTAGAAGTTGATTGTCGCAAAGATCAGGATCAAGGCTATGAGTTCCACTTTAGTTGGATGTTGATCCTCATCGTGTTTACAGCTTGGGAGATGCCAGAAGGTTCGACCTTCCTGGACATTGAGCCATTCGAGCCACTCACTACGAAGTTCACCACGCTCTGGTACTCGAGCAACATGGGAAAATAATAACAGTCGAACGCAGTATTCCATACCTACTACCTACAGCTGAAAAGGGTATCGAATCATTCCCCCGGATGACACCAAACAATATGGACATGTTTAGACCCCTTATAAATTTTCACGCAAATAGGCATTTCATATATATCATCGCACACACAGATGAGAATAAAGAAGAGCTTCAGTCATACTATAATCTCAACGAGGAGGACCTGGAAGAAATCACTAAGGAATGTCCCACAGAGTTCCTTATACCAGTCCCTAAGGATGAATTGTCTGACCCAAACCTCATTGGAAGCCCGGTAGTTACCTGCGAGGAGTATAATGCACCCATCAGTAGCAAAAGGAAGAAGAATGAAGATGTATAGGAACTGAGCAATGCCTCAGATTCACTTGGAGGAGGAGGAGGTGATGAGGTGGACAAAGAGGAGAAAGAAGAGAAAGCAGGGGAAGAATATAAGCAGGAGCAAGGCGAAGTAACCCCACCACAGAACCCCCTTGATGACATAGATCCATCGAATAAAAGTAAGGTTTCCCCCACGAAACCTACACCGCGGAAGAAATCCAAAGAAAGCAAGTTGAAGCTTCATACTGTCCTCACAATCGATGACTTTGATTTCATCATCGCAGCCGTATTAGACACTTTGCAGGACAATGAAGCCAAGCAATAAGCCTCGTATGAAAAAATCATGACAGAGTTGAGAGAGGTATAGTAGGCCCTTCACTCTAGCCGCATAGTATCCACTGTGCCCCCACCATTAGAAGAACCAAAGTTGGGAGATGAGCCTGCCCAAATTCGCAGACTAGCTGGTGCGACGAAGCTCACCTTCGTCGAGCACAAGAAGAGAAAGAACATGCCACAATGACCCTGAAGAAAGCACAAGAAGAAATGGTAGATCAATTCCGGGTTGCACAGAAGGAGAAAGAGGACCTTCAAGACAAATTTGAAGAAGAGAGAGCACAAGACAAGAAATAAAAAGAACAGTTGCTCACATAATAGCTTGAAGTCAAAGAAGTAGTCGAAAAATCACTTCGCTCTATGATAGGCTTAGAGACAAAGGTAGAATACCGAGTGGAGAATAAAGTAGCACAACTCGCAGAAGCTATCCAATAGCTACAACAAAGAATACCAGACTTAGAGATCTGCACAGTGCCCAACACTCCGCCGAATGTATGAGATCAAAGAGAAGAAACTGTTCGAAGTGCAGTTGAAAGAATCAAGGCCCTCACCATGGAATGTAAACAACTAAGTGATCACAGTGCCCAGACTTATGAGAGACTCACTGAGGATTTTGAATAAAAGGCACTAGAGTCATAGCTCCAGGAGGCAAAGAAGCAAGAAGAAACAATACAGGCGCAGTTGAAGCCCCTGTCAGCAGTCAAAAGGATGAAGCAATCCCAAGAACAGTGCAATGCCCAACAACAAGTCCACACCATTCAAAGCAGAGTAATGGAAGTGAATCAGAGACTCCAACCAATTCATGACGAGACTTTCCAAGTATTCACAGATATTGAAGGCCGAGGAACAAAACTGGAGCAAGTCGTCACTGCAGTTGAACAACGCTTAGAGGGACCTATCAATGAAGCAGTAATCCAAGAGTTCGTCAAACAAGAGGCTGTGGCACAACAACAAGTCGAAGCAGCTCGAGCCAATCTCGAGGATTTCGAAGCAAAGCTACCTAGACCAGAGTGACTCGAGACGAGTCACAGGTGAGTGTTGGGGGCCTGTTGGCCCTTGACCAAGTTTTGAGGATCCTTGGTCAGGTTTGACCTACTTTTGGGACTTTGACAGGGTGTCGAAGGTGGAGTGCAAGTCGAAGCAGAGATTGCGGGATCTCAACCCCTTTTTAGGGCCTTTTGGGTTTTGGGCTTATGTAACGGGTAATACCATTCAATGCCACACTCACGAGATTTGCATCCTCCATTTTCTTCCATATGGATACAAGTTGATCACATACCTGAGTGATCCTCATGAAATAGTTGGTAGCATTTTCATATCTAGACATCTGCACTGATCTGAGTTTATTTATGAAGACCATCTTCCTATTAATGTTAGTGCTATGGAATAAACCTATCAAGGCATCAAATATCTATTTGGATGTATTATTCTTAGATAGTTGAGGAATTATATGAACCTTCAATGAATCCAAGATAACCCCTTCTCCTTTGTTCTCCTTTTTCTCATGAACTACCAAAGTTGTTGAATCTGTTGATAGAACAACCATTTTTTCCACTAACTCCAAAAGGTCATACTCCTTCAAGGCCAAAGTCACTCTTGCTTTCCCAGATAGGAAATTGGATGCTCCATCCAATATATATTCGGATGCTCCATCCAATATATATTCAAATATCATAGGTGTTGATGCCATCCCTTAGACCTGATAAACTTCCTTGGAAATAACCTACTATTGAAATTGTCCTTGTACTAACCTATATGGACTTGTACGTGTGTATCACCACTAAAGCTCACGTATGTATGTGCCTATTCTTAATGAAACAAAAATATATGATATTTTCTCCAAATAAAATTGCGTATGTGCACACTTGTTCCTTCTACAACTTGCATATAATTATGTAAAATTGAAAAACCCTAGTCCTGCTGCAGTACGACTATTTACCTAAAATCCATCCTTTGATTTTTTCCTACTGGTTATGGATCTGCTAATATCTCCAACATATATGATAGATATTCTATCAATTACTATGGATCTAAGATCTGGCTTCCTCTCAGAGCGACTGTTATGATACCATGTTGAAATCCCCTTACTTTGACACCTAGGTATCTTGTTATCTAGTGATTTCCTTACTACAAATCAAGTTAACAACTCACAAAAAAAACATTGTTGGAATATTCAACCCAAATAAAGATAATGGAAGCAATACTAGAAACCAAATCATGCACACATAAACACCAATTTGTTTTGTTAGATACCCTTAGAAAAACCACGGATGGAAAACCAGTACTAAGATGATTTTATTGTGATAAAATCAAGGCCCTCGTAATAGGGATAGTGGCCCATTGAGGGAAATAAAATTGTAGAAAAATATATCAAATTATGCTCTACTGTATGACCCATTTATGGAATGATTTCAAGGTGTACACACCTTTCCTTAATTAAACTCGTGTATATATGCTTGTCTCCATTGAAACCCACATACACAACCTCAAGGGCTGTATAAAAAACTCTGTACGACATACGACACAACCCTTTCTTGTGGCTTCACTCTACTTAAACCCACTTGCAGTTGTCTATGTTCTCTCTTCTCCTTGACTTGATCTCCAAATGGAATTCCTTCTCCACCTATCTAATATCCCCTTGAATCACAGTCCTTCATGATCCAACCATATCTCAAACACACGTGTCTTCCTCCTTCACTCTAGCCTTTCTTTTATAATCTTGTTTTATGACCTAACCCTAATCTCCAAAGTGATTGATGGTTGATATTACTTCTCACCTCACTTGAGATCAATGGATAATATTAAATGCTAATTAATTTTAGCATTTCCTTCAATAACTCAATTAATTAATAAAAATCACTTTACTTTAATATTTCCTTTAATTAAACTAAAGTATCAAGGTAGAAGGCTTTGGACGATTTCCACACATTTAGACACTTTGAAATGCGTGAAAATACCCGTATGATGATACCAACATCAACATGAACATATATAGAGGCATCACAACCAAATACCCTAAGATGTGTAAGAGAGGGTTTCTTACCAATCTATACCCTACATGGAGTCTTTTCATACAATAATTATGAGGGTAATCAATTGAACATACCCACTGTCTCTTCCCATAATTCCTGTCCTAACTTGACACTACTGAGAATTCTCCTTTCTTTTTCCATCAACATCGTATTCATCCTTTCTACAAATCCATTCTATTGAGGTGTGTATGGATTAATCTTCTGCCTTGCTATACCACACTTCTTACAGAATTATTCAAATTCATCTCCACATAATTCTCCACCATTATCTGTCCTCAACACCTTAATTCACTTCTCTTTCTTTCAAAAGAGCCTTAAACTCTTGAAATTTGTCAAAAACTTCAGATTTCTTCCCGAGGAAATAAATCCATGTATTACTTGAGAATAATTCATTTATAAATGATACACAATACATAGATTTACCCAGTGATGGAACTGACATAGGTCCAAACACATTAGTGTGCACCAACTATATTATTCCATCTTACCTTGTAGCACCATAGGAGAATCTTACACGATTATGCTTCCCATATAAGATTTTTTCATAGAAATCAAAATCCAGAGATCAATTAGACATACCTTCAACCATACCTTTATCATGTAGTACTCAAAGTACCTTCTCTATGATATTCCCTAGTATTTGATGCAACAACATATTCTTTTCTCTAGAGTCTGTAAGAGTTTTTCCTTCTTCAACTCCAATCTCAAGAATAATGGAACTATTGCACTTGTCACTAATAATGCTTACTAGAATCTTATATAGAGTTCCAATATGAGCTCCCTTCAACAACACCATTACCCACTAAGCCATCCTGTAGGTTTCCTTTTCAAACACTATTTGTACACCTACATTTTCCATATTGCTTACATAATTCAAATTACTAGCCAATATCGGGATGTGAAAAACACCAAGCAATGTTCTAATCCTACCATCCATGAGCTTCAACTTGAATTTTCCTCATCCTAGGATTTTGGATGTTGAGTCATCTCCTAGAAAAACATCACCCCCATCATACCTTTAATATTCGCAAAACCACTCCCTATGAGGAGTCATATGAAAGGATACACCTAAGTCGACCAACCATGCCTCATTATCTGCATGTGTGCTTGAATAAGGCAAGTACACATCCCCCCCTTCATCCACATAGGATTTTTCTTATCTAGAATATGCATCATCAGATCCCTTCCCTCTCTCAATAATTTTGGATCTACATTGTTTCTTGTAATTCCCTTATTTTCCACATTTCCATCATACGTTTACATATTCTCTAGGAGATTTATATCTTCCCCTAGATTTATATCTCCCACTTGAGGACTTATTTATATTTATTTCCTGGGAGTGTCCTCTTTCAAATAAATAATTTATGCTCTGTATTTTCATGTTTCTTCACCTCATATCCTCTCAAAACAAGGATGATACCACATCATCCAAAATTAAATTAGTTGCATTACTACCTATGGCCTCAACTAGAATATCTCATGAGTTTGGTAAAGATCACAATAAATTGATACACTTATTTTCATTAGAAATATTAATATCAACAAAAAATAACTGAATTACTACATTATTGAAGGCATTCATATTCTATGTCATTGAGTCTCCATATTTCATCCTCCGGTTGTACGAATTGTTCCACAAGAAAAATTTGTTTACCAGGGACTTAGACTAATTCAAATCCCCTAACTTATTCCATAATGCCTTAGATGTATCTTCCACTGACACATTCAGTAATACTAAATGTGAGAAACACAACTAGATTGTGCTCTTTTCCTTACGATCCAAATTTTCCCAGTTGTTGGGTTTTTACTTCTCTCTTGCTACCTTTCTTGGGTTGACCCAGGTTCAAGTCTATCATGGTTTCCAACAAAACCCCTTTAAAACTATCGGCCCCTCCGGTGAACCAGAAGGCAATGCAATACACAGAGTTCACTGTGCTGTCTCACCCGAGATAGTTCTATTGGTGGCTGCAACGCTAAAGTTCCTGCAGCATGGGAATGAGTGGGGATATGGGATTACACTATGTGATGTCATTTTTTAATTTACCATTCAACTTATATTAAATACCCTGTCATTCTTATTCATGCATGTAAAATAGCAGATCTAACGAGTCATTCACGCATTTGTCTAACATATAATCATTGACAGTAAAATAAATACACAATATTCAATCACTTCACACATGATCTACCATGGTTCACCCCTCCCGGGCTATGTCCACAAATATTGGGCTGCTATGCTCTTCTATTATGGTCTTTCCATAACTACAACACCACACACATTACAATTCTCCATCAAAACATGTCAAGATCTACAATGAGGCAGACTATATCATACCATGCTCCTCAACCTATGATCTAACCCTAAATATCTACCCTATTTCCTCTCCTTAGCTCAACAAATTACAAAATAGATCAGATTTACAGTCGTTCTATCTTCGAATGACATAGTAACAATGACCAACCAAAATCGAACCATACAACAACAAAACCAACAACAAACAACCCTGACCTAGACCTCCTAGGTACCTACTTATACATGTTTTTGGATTACTAGCCATTACATTCTCTTACCAAAACCCTAAACCTATTATGGCTAGGTATTCTTGCATGCATGCCTCACATGCTTTCCTATTCTGCATGCATGTCTGTCTTGCACACACTTCTTTTTCTACATGTACGTCTGTCTTGCACATGCTGCTTCTCCTGCATGTACATCTTCCTTACACGTTGTGCTTTCCTCCAAAACTGGGCCTGCACCCAAAATCCCCCCAACACTGACATCGTGACTCGTCCCGAGTCACTGCCTAAATCGAACATCTGTCACTGCTTGTGCTAGTGCTTCACACATGTCTGCTATCCATTGATAGTGCTCCTGAGCCTGGCTTCTCCTTGTTTTCATGGCTTCGACCACCTGCATAGTGACTAGTGGTCTTAATATCTCACCCCCATCCAAGCCTATATGTTTGAGACACACTTTCGCTGTGTCGATTTCCATGACCAGTTGTTCTTCCTTTTCTTGCAGGGGCTCCAACTGAGCCTGTCATGCGATCTTCTGTGCCTGCACTGATTTTTCTTCTGTATGAAGGTTCTTAATTTTTGTGACATTATTGATCTTCTCTAGAAGTGACATTGTCCTCTATCTCTGCTTGACATCTACCATTGATGCATTCAATTTATCTTCCTATCCTTGCAACTCTTGTAGGGTCCCATCCTCTAATAGCTGTGTCCATAGTTGGCCTCTCTTTTCCAACAGTTCTATCACTCTATGTATGTTCTGCACAATGTTTTATGCAATTTTTGTTGCGTTTCACTCTCTTACGCTCGGACTACTGGAGGATTCATATGTACTGCACGCTCCTCCAGTTCCTTGATATGTTCTTTATATTTCCCTAGGGCCTGTGCTATTTTCCTCATCTTCTCTTGAGAATATGCTTCTTCTGATTCTGCACTGTCAGGGATGGCTTGAAATAATCCACTTATCTATTTCTCCATCTCCTCCACTTTTTTTTGTGCTATATTTATCTCCTTCCCTTCCTGGATAAGTGTCTCATTCAGTGAGGTGTTGTCGTCCTACACCAATTGTAAGTTTGTCGCATCCGACCTTGCTTTGGACTGAATCTCCTATGCCGTTCTCACCTGTAATTTATATAATACGTTAGTTGGAATCTTGGGCAGTGCCAATTCCAACCTCTCAATGTCTATCAGGGGCCTCTGTGCTATCTCCTCATTGATGAACAAAATCTCTAGTGTTATGATGAAGTTAACACTTCCCTACGCCGTGATGTGCACTGTCTCTCCAACAAGTGCTTCTTCACTAGTGGGACCTCATTTCTCCTTCTTTTTCTTCTCTTTACTGATCCTCAACTGCTCCAGTGCATTTTTTACCTCCTATACTTTATCCATAATTAAATCTCGGTGATTCTCTACATTTTCCCATACCTCTAACAGTCTATCTTCCACTATCGTTGCCATCAACTCCACATCATCTTTTGTCAACGATGTTTCCATTGGTTCTCTGTGGGCCTTTTCCTTATTCCTGGCGCCACTTGCTTTCTCCCATGGAATTTTTCTTTGTGCATATGATGGCTCAGATACCTTTGGCATCTTTGTTTCCATGCCTGTATCCTTCCCAACTTCTTCTTCCATGGCTACCTCGTGTGCCTCTGTCTGCACTTATTATGTGCTCACCTGTCCTATCGGTCCTCTTGGTGTTTTCTTTGTGCCTGCTGGACCTTGTGTATGACCATGGTGTGACTTCTTTTGTGTACTTCTTTTCTTTTGAATTGAGATGATTTCCCCCACTGTGCCTATTGTTGTCTTATTTTTTTGACTAGTGCCATTCCTTCCTATCTGTCGTGAGGGGACTATGCTACCCTGCATCTGGATTTGTACTGCTAGTGTTGCTCTTGGAATATCTGACACTTTCCACTCCTCATGCCACTCTTGGACCTCCATGTGGATGTCTTGTGTCATCACACATTACTTCATCTGAAACTACTCCTTGGCTAGATCCTTCTTTTCCTACAACCACATGTTGTGGTGTGATGCCTGTAAATTCGCTATCTGTCCAAACTCCTGGACATTTTCTGGGGATATCCTCCATGTATCCACCAAGCTGTTTTGGATCTCTGTTAAGTACTAAGTGAACATGTCTTTGTTGACTTTCTTTACCTTGGGATATATTATGCTTCACAATGACGTGTAGCGCATTGCGCCACATTTTATTGTCCTTGGAATGAACATAGTGTATGTAGGTTCGTTCCACCCCATAAGTGTAATGAGCATGAGTAACCATGAGTCGTGGAACTCTGAACCCCAGTCTTGTGCATCCTTGCAGTATTCAAGGAACGATTTCAGTAAGTAAGGGGCCCATCTCATCAAGCTCCCCTTTGCACACTGTGCCGCAACTACTACTACTCCTGCAAGCACTTCTTCTTTTCAACACTTGTGCATTAGTTTGCAACCGAGAAATCTTGCTGCAAATAATGTTGCAGGATTATTGATGTCACTGATCCTGATACCTCTGTTACCCCTCTCTACGCCATAATTTTCTTTGATCTCATCCGAGATGGTTTTATCCTTAGTCTTGTCTTCTAGGTATTGTTCCAGCTTCTCCCCATCTATGGGTAGCCCTGTAATTGCTACGATGAGATCGACGTTGATCGACACTAGCCTATCCATCCACGATATGCCTCCATGCACCCTCTCTAATATTTTTTTGACACATCCATTTATGTGTTTCCCATGCCCTAAGTGTAGTATGTCTAGTAAGTTCATGATGTCAGTGTTGTACAGTCCCATGATCCACTGCGCAGGCTCCAATAGTGGTGCGCTTGATGGGCCTTCTCCTCAGCTCTTCATGTAGCTTTGTGCTACCAAATATGGGAACTTTATGGCGTTAGAGACATCATGGTTGGATTATTTAAGAATATCGACTCCTCCTACCATGTTATCATCAATATTCACTCCCTTGAGAATTTTTGGTATCACTATACCTAGTTCTGCATGTGTGCATTGTACCCCTGTGCACTACTTTCTGCTCTCACCTTCTTTTTCCCTTGTGGGGATTATACCCACCCTTTGGTATGAACTCTTTCTCTATTTCATGCTCTGGTTCCGGCTCTAGGCCCTGCTACATGGAATCCATGGTTGGTTCTTCTTGCTGCGGCCCTTTCCCCCTGGACGATTCAGATTCCGTCTGTTCGACGTCCTCTTCCGGCTGCTTAGACTCATGTGCAGGTTTTTTCTCCTCTTCCACATGAAATGTGGTCTACTCATATTCCGGTGTGTGGATTTCATCCACATCCACCACTGTGGGCATCTCGTTTGTTTCGATTTGTGGCACCCGAGTGCTACTCTGTGTGTTTCGTATGGTTTTGCTCGACGCTCCATCCCTTGGTGGTGACATGGTGAAGAAATATGAACTACAGGCTTCCAAATTGATAGATGGTAGTGCCAATTCTCACTATATCACTCTTTCACTCAACTCTATGTTCTTCTCCTTAGAAAATAACACAATGGGTCACTTCCCCCCCTTTTTCTGAATTTATAGCGTGACAGAGAAGTAATATTTGTGCCGCACTGAAAGTTGTCACTTTTTCACTTTTTGCAGCGTTTCATGCCTGATGTACCTTTCTACGTGTTAACTCGTCTTCTACATGCAATTTTTTCGAACCCTGGTGTTCTTGCAACACACTATTCTGTTCTACTGGTTCTATTGTGTCAAGATGCTCCATGTGCCTTGATCTGTTTGTATTTCTATCCCCTTTTTACTTTTTAGTGCTTTTTTTCTTTTTATTTGTTTTTCGCATTTTCTCTCCCTTACTTCTACTATAATACACTATATACATATCTTCTTACTGCGTGGTAACTTTCTAAGTACTAAGAGGTCGACTATCCCTATACAGTTTCAACCGAGTCCCATTGATCATTCCTCTGAGTTATGTACCTCCTAAATATTTCAACTGTACAACTCCCCCTTCTGTGATAGTCTTCACTGCATATGGTCCCAACCAATGGATTCTGAATTTTCCTGGGTGCTGAAAAAAATTACTGTCATACACCAAGAATAGGTATCCCTTCTTGAAACTCTTCCTTTTAATATGTCTGTGATGCCAAGCTTTGTACCTTTATTTATGGACTTCTTGGTGAAATCCTGCTAGAATATTGTCTTCTTCCATCTCCATCAACTGACTTATCCTTTCTTGTACCGCGCCTCATTCTGTCATGTTGGTGATTGCTGCTACGCGTAGACTAGGTACCAAAAAGTCTAACGGCACCACTGCTTCTTGTCCATAAACCAACCTGAATGGTGTCTGTCCTGTCAACTTTTTGCATGTAGTCATGTATGCCCATAATACTTCTGGTATCTTCAAATCCCAATAATCCCTATTGACATTGCAGATCTTTGTCAATACATTCTCTAGGATCTTATTAAAGGCTTCCATTGTTCCATTTTCTTGAGGGTGATATGGTGTACTCTTTTGATGATAGACTTCAAACTCCTAAGTCATAGCCTTTATATTACTATTAATGAAGTGAGTGCCTTGGTCACTCATAAAAATCCTTGGGCATCCAAATCTAGTGATCAATTTCTCAAACAATTAGTGTGATGTTGTCTCTGTGCTACAATATTTTACTTGTGCTGCTTCTGCCCATATCGTTAAGTACTATGTCGCAATAATTATATACCTTGCTCCTGACCTCTTTGATGGTGGGTTAATTGGTCCCACAAAGTCTATTTCCCATTTTTTGAATACTTGCAAGGTTACTTGTGGTCTTAGGGGCTTCTCATCTCATCTATTAGGTTTTCCAACCCTCTGACATACATCACATCTCTAGCAGTAGTCCTTTGAATCTTTGGGAATGGTTGGCCACCATAGTCCTGCGCGCAATACCTTCTGTGTGGTATATTTTCCTACATAATGTCCTCCAACTATTCCCTCATGAGTCTCTACTAAAATCACAGGCCTCTCATGTTCTAGTACACATATTCTCAAGATGTTGTCTGCGCCCATCTTGTATAAGTGTCCTGCAATCAATTGATAGTCTGCAACTTTGACTACCATATTTTTCTTCTATGCAGTGTTTAATTCTTGTGGTGTAGTCCATGTACTCAAGTATTCAATGATGTCAACAAAATATTCATATGCTACTTGGATTGAAAATAACTGTGCATCAGGGAAGTTGTCCTCTAAATTTGTAGGCTCCTCTCCATTGGTGATCCTCGACAGGTGACCGGGTCCTTCATTCAACTTCCCTGGTTTAAATATTAGTTCAAAGTCAAATTCTTGAAACAACAATATCCATATACAAATTCTCACCCCCAACACTGGCTTATTGACTAGGTACTTGAGGGAAAAATGATATGTGAACATTTTAAAGTGTTTCCCAAGTAGGTAGTGTTTGAATTTTTGCAATTCATATACCATTGCTAGGCCTTCTCTCTATGTAGTATTGTAGTTCTGCTCTGACTCTGATAGTTTTTTTCTTGCAAATTCTATAGGATGGTCTAACTCTCCCTCTCCTGGCCGCGTCAGAATAGCTCCAAATGCTATGGATTATGCATCTACATGCACATGAAATGTCTTTTCCGAGTCTGGGAATACTAGTATAGGTGTTGTGACCATTTTTTCTTTTAGAGTGTCCAAACCTCGCTGACAGTCCTCATTCCACTGGAATTTACTATCTTTCTTCAACTATTTCTCCATTAGCACAGTGATCTGCGCATAACCTTTTATGAATTTCCTGTAGTAGCCTGTGTGTCCTAGTGTTTCTCTCAACTGGCATACTGATTTGGGTGGTGGTAAGTTAACAATGACTACAACCTTTGCAGGATCCACCAATAGCCCTTGTTTACAGACTATATGTCCCAATAGTATTCTAAAAGGTGCACCAAAGATGCATTTATTGATATTTAATGATATCTGACACTGCCTACATCTTTCCAACGTCATCCTTAACACCTCTACATGATCTTTCAACAAACTATAGACTGTCCAATCATCCATATATACTTTTAAAAACTGATGGATGAATTCTTTGAAGGAAACTATGACTACTCTTGAGAATATTGTTGGTGCGTTCTTCAGACCAAAAGGCATGACTGTGTACTGGTAGGATCCCCATTCTATCACAAAATTAGTCGTGTACCTGTCTTCTGGAGCTATTTTGATTTGATGGTAGCTTGAGAATCCATCTGTGAATGAGTATGCTTCCTGGCCTCCTACATTCTCTAATATCTCATCTGTGAAAGGGGTAGGAAAAGGGTCATGTAGGCAAGCATCATTAATATTTTTTAGATCGACACATATCCTTATGCCTCCTTTCATATTCTCTTGGACTACCATAGGGATTATCCATTCTAATTCTTCTACTGTTTCTATGATTCCAGCGTCCAACATTCTGTCAATTTCTACTTTTACTTTCTGCTTATATATTGGGTTCAGTCTAAATGGTCATTGTCTGACTGATATAGCCTCAGGTTTGAGAGGTATATTCATCTCTCCTAGGTATTCTACTATGTTTTTCATCTCTGTAAAGGTTGTTTGGAACATGTCGCTGTACTGGCACAACAAATATGTTATTCTTTCTACTATTTGTTCATCCCAGTAATCTCCAATACTGGCCATTTTGGGATTATCATTTGTCCCAATATTTACTTTCTTCACCTTTATTGGCATGACAAATACTTCTGATGTCAGATATGGACCTTCCACCTCTATTTCTCCTTCAATTTCTGTAATTTGACTGTTGTGTGGGCCATCTTGATCTGGTGCTTCTTCCTACACATGATAGCATGCCAATAGTTCTTTCACTGTCTGTCTATTATGTTGTTGATACTTTGTTATAAGTAGAACCTATGGTTTCTTAATAAATATAACCCCTTTGATTTGTTTGAGTGATGAATCAATGTTGGGGTTCTCATGTTCAAATGATAAAGTGACTATAAAATTCTGTTGTAATGTTGTCCATTTTGTGGTGCCTCTGCGTAGTTCCTGGTCTACATACAAGTTTGCTGGAATTCCTTCCAATGTGTGAATAAAGTGATGATTCCATTCTTTTGGTGGTGTCATTTTCCATACTGTTCTACACTTCTCTAAGTTTTTTTTTGGTGTCCCCTTTCCATCATATCTCTGCAATTGATTTCTTCCATGTTCTACGCCAAATCTGATGCGCAGTAATCGCTTACATTTGTACCATTCCTTGACTGTCTCTCTTTGTGCACCCCACCATCTTGCAGGTGCTTCCTTGAGTGCTATGTCCAGAGATAGAGCCTCTGATTATCTAACACTTCATCTTCGTATATTTTTAGGAATTATTCTAAGTCATTCACCCCATGAAAACTGGGAGGTTCTCTTATTTCTGTACCTACCCATCTTACTGCTCGGTCTATTCTTGCGCACCTTCTTGTGGAAACTTCATGTAATCTATGCTGCCAATTCTCTAACCCCGTATCTGAGTCTAAAGCACATGATGTGATGCTTCTACAACCTGTTGGGCCCCAACAA
>ML778913.1:52483-70928 GCA_009831015.1 Picea engelmannii | reverse complement strand
CCCACCCTCTATATAATAATGCCACCCCCCCTATAGAGGGTGGGAGGGGGGGGGGAATTATTAGAGAAATTATAACAATATAATTTCTCTAATAATGCTCCCCCCTATAGAGGGTGGGAGGGTGAGGCATTATTAGAGAAATTATAACAATATAATTTCTCTAATAATGCCCCCCCCTCTCTATATTTCTATTATAATTTAAGGTTACCTATTATTATTATTATTATATATATATACTTCATTTTCAGAAATTTGCACAAGTGGTTTTTATTTTTCAAAATCATAAATAATAACAAAGTCCCAAATATTTCTCTTCAAGTAGGTACAATGTATATCAACATCTCCATACCTTGGGATTCGTTGATGGATCTTTCCAAGGTGAATATAGAATATGCAGTTTGGGAGGTCTTTTACTTTTGAAAGAAAACCACTTCTTTAAGTTCAAAGCTTCTATGGGAAATGGATCAAATAACTACACACATCTTATGTTTCTCAAATCATTAACGATTGTGGTAGTCTGAAAAAGGAGTTGACAAGCTTCAACTTTTTAGTGATTATATCATAGTAATAAAACAAATCAAGTGTGATTAGCATATATAAAATATTACTTTATATCCTTTGATTTTACACATCAAGGATTTTTTTCTCAGTTCATAATGATATATTTCATATATTATATATATATATATATATATATATATATATATATATGGAATTTAATGATGCATTTTATTCACTCATAAAGCCATGTTTACTATAGAAACACAACTACTTATTGTTGAAAGAAATGTTAGATGGAACATTTGTGGAATATTTGGTGACATAATATTGGTTTTATATTGAAAAAATTAAATTTTATAAGTTTATAATTGGGATATGCTTTTATAAATATTTTATATGGTTTTGAGTAGATTGTGATATGTTAGTCAAAATTATGGGGACTCTTAGGGTTTATATTTTGATGTATATATACATATGGATTTGGACCTTATGCTAATGTTTTTTGGATTGTAAATGATCTTTCACTAACACCCTTATGATTGAATAATGTCTTCTATGTTCTTACATGGATATAGAATGCAATTTTTTTCCTTGTGAAAAAACAACACTTGTGTTATTGTTCTAAAACTTGACTTATATAAATCTATATATAATAAACTCGTTGTTTAGGAACTTGCGCAACAATTCCTTCAAATAACATAAATTGTCCTGCTGAAATTATATCAAAACTTACTCGAGAGAGTGAAAGAAGTCTTATAAAATATTTTCAAGAAGCATAGAACAATGCTTCTTACATAATTTTCATCGATGAGAATGACTCAATAAATCCAAAGAGGGAGAAACCACATAGTGAAGTAGAGAGGTGCATTGTATCTCAACGTTTGACATAGATGAATGGCCTCAAAGTTCAATCTCATAGGATTTGCATGGAAGCAACAAATAATCCCAACATTTTTGATCCAATGATTAGAACTTTTGGTAGGTTTGATTGTGAAATTGGCATTGGGGTTCCAAATGAAATTGGTCAATTGAAGGTTTTTTGCATTCACATGTAGTATATAAAGTTTGTTGAAAAAATAAGCTCATGATTCCAAAGATATTAATTTCTATTTTGATATATTCATTTACATAATATAGAATGATTGTTATTTCCATTTTCTAGGTTGATATTGAACATATTTCCAAGAATACATATGGACTTGCTAGGGAAGCTCTTATAGATATTTACACTAAAATATATCGAGTAAAAAAGAATGTAATTGATTTTGATAATGAAAAAAATTATGTTGATAATATGAATTCTAAGGATGTTACACAGGAGCACTTTAGGACACTTTAGGACTATATTGGGCATTAACAACCCCTTTTCCCTCGATGATATGGTGAGTAATTCTAACTTGGAAATATATATAGGGAGAGCATGAGAGATATTTGTTTTTTTTGGATTGCTTTTACATTAAACATGATAAATATCTCCACTAAATTTAATCATTTAATTTAATAAATTTAATAATTTAATTTAATAGGTTGATAAATATCTCTACTAAATTTAATCATTTAATTTAATAGGTTGTGGAGGTGCCAAACATTTCTTAAATTAGTCTTTAGTCGTGTATTTGTTAATATCTACACATTTTTTCTCAAGGAACGCCTAGTGGGATCCCCTCTTCCCCATAATATATATTCAGAATAGAATCAAAGTTATACAATGGTAACATTTAAAAATGTTTACCTATTATATATTTTGTCAAACATTTAGGGTGCACTCTAAAAAAATGTGCAAATGACGTCTGCCAACTTAGAATATTTGATTTGCATAAAGTATACATCAAAGAATTAGATTTGAAAACATTGACTGATCCATAAACCTTGAAACAAATCCTACCACCCAGGTGTATATGAATTAAATATTTTTTTTTAATTCAATTTGTAACTCATAACCATAATAATAACAATGAAAACATGAAGAAAAAACTTATCATAACCATGGAGATTTTTATAATTAGGTGAAAAATATCAATTAAGTTGGAATAACATGTAAAGAGGTTTTTTTTTTTTCCCCTCTAATCAGTCGGTTTTTTCCTATAAAGGTAGAATCTACTCCATTGTAGAATTTTGTGGGCTCTATCTGCTGCAAATGGATGGGATTTTGGTTCGATAAATGTAACAGTGACAATAATAGATGGAGGAGGAGAGGTATGTGCTAGAATACTAAGAAGGGGGGTGAATCAGTATCACCACTAATACCACTATTAACCACAATATATTGTCTTCAACTTTATTAGTAGTGTTCAGTAGTTTATCATTAGAATTCAATATATCATCAACAACATAAATAAACAATCACATAGACACAATACACCAGAATTTGTGTGGAAAACCAAATGGGAAGAAAGCCACGGGGTCTCCACTTAGTGAACCTATAACATATCACATGTATTCATGGGACATTAAATAATACCCCTAATTTCCCTAGATATTGAAAAATCCCTCCCAAAATCATTTTTTGAACCCCCCTCCCAATACATTTTTCCAATAAATAAACCCATGATTTTTACTGGATATCCCCTAATTTTATGAGACACCCTTTTTTATACCTCCCAATACCTATAAATCTCCCCATACACCAAATGCTCCCCCCCAATACCTACAATATATTGACCCTATTTTTCACAATTTTAAAACCCCCTTTATGAATGAACATGATAAGATATTGGTCAACAAGGTGGAGACCTTGTGAGGAAACCACATAATGATTTTCTTATATATCAAAGAATACATTCATTGGAAGCACCAACTTCCCAATTCTCCAGTTGCAACTGGGAGGAGGATACAACCCCCTATTTACATGCTCCAATCTGAAGGAAGCTACAACTCCCTGAATTCTCTAGCTCCAACCAGAAGGAGGATACAACCCCCTAATTCTCAAGTTCCAACTTGAAGGAAGATCCAATTCCCTGTGTTCTCTGGCACCAACTAGAAGGAGGCTACAACCCCCTTTCCTTGCCATGTCTTACCACCTTGAAATATAAGTGTAGACAAAACTGTCACTACCACAATCACTATCACTATCACTGCCACTTTCATGATCACTCTCACTGTCACATCAACCTGTAACCTGTCAACATGTCACTATATCCAACCTATCAACTTATCACAGTCATTGTACAATCACCCTGTAACTGATCATCAACATGTGCTATACCAAAACTTGTACCATACCATGCATCAACTATGTACTAACAAATGTAGTATAACATACATTAATCATGTACCATAAGATATGCCAAATGTAGATACCATAACATCAATGATGAATAGATAATCATGTATCCAATCATGTACCATGTACTAGAGAATAAATAATGTAAAAACCAATACAAAATCATCAATTAAGTGCCTCAAAGTGCCTCATGCATATGCCACCATATACCAAGTGTATACCTCAATCATATACCAACATCTCAAAGATATTTTATATACCAAACCATATGCAAGAGTATACCTCACTCAACAATGTGGCCAATATGTACCTCAATCAAGTGTCAATGCCTCAAAAATATACCAAGCATGTCTCAAGCATGTACCATAGCCAAACCCAACAAGTAACCCTCAAATCATACACATAAACATACATGTAGTCTTGTAGCTAACTTGATACAAGATTTTACAGACTTGTTGCCTTTCCTTAGTCCTCAACAACCTGACACTAGAATATTCCCTAAAATTGTCTTGTCCTCATGGGACTAATACCTCTTGCCACATAGGGCCGCACATGATAGGTACTAGGAAACCCATGGGGTGCCTTGCGGGACACTAGCTATATGACCCACAGTGGCCAACCAAATTAGTGTTTCCTTAGAAAACCCTATCTCTCTTCTATGATCCTGAAACTCCCACACTTATCACTTTTCATTGCCTCAGATTTCGTCATTTCAAACTTGCCAATAGATCACTTACTCATAAGAATATATTCAATAGAATGAATGTGTGAATGTATTTGTGAGAGATTTTTTGAGGTGTATATATACTTTTTCTAAGTAACCCCTCTCTTTAACTTTAGGGCTTCTAGTACTTTGTTGTTACAACCACTTTACCCTTTCATTAATTGACTTGTAACCAACTAGGGGTTTCTTAACCATTATTTGGGGCTTATGAATTCAAAGGGCCATAACTCCTCAACCATTAGGAACCATGTGGTGTACCACCTATCATAAAAAATTACATGGCGAGGACTATCCATCCGTGAGTGGGTTACCTTCATTTACACTATCTTCATGACATTTTTCCTTGATCAAATTTGGGTTCCATAACCATACCTTTGGGGATACTAGACTTATTCAAGGGTTGAAATCAATGATAACCAATTATTTCAACAATCTCCCCCTTTGGCATTGATGGAAACACTAATGGCATGCAAATACTCATGTTCCTTTCCCCTTGTGACCATCTCTCCCCCTATGACCAATTATCCCCATGTCTTCATGCATATGTTACTTCTCTCTGTTTCCATGCCTTTGTTCTCTCTCTCTCCTTTGACATCAATGGAAAAGGGTAATTATCCCTTGGGTTTATCCCAATGTCTACAAGCCTCCTCTTTCTCTTCACGGTTCTTCCTCATGTAAATCTCTGATGTATATGAAAAGCATTCAAAATATCCTTTACTTGGATTTAGCATGTCTTCTTCTTCTCTTCCATTGTCTTACTATGCTCGATGTCGTGTGGATCACTATGGGGCATAAAATAATCTGAGTTTATGTTGAAGATACTCAAAGGTATCCCTCAGAAGAGGTTTGGTGAAGATATATGCAATCTTCTCTTTTGTCCCAATGTAGTCTAGCTTGATGTTCTTCTCTGTAACCTGTTCCCATAGAAATTGAAACTTGATCGAAATGTGCTTCATCTTGGAATGCATTATTGAATTCTTAGAGATATTGATAGCATTGGTGTTATCATAGAATATCAGAATAGGTTCATCATATTCCACCTATATGTCCTACAAGGTCTGCTTCATCCAGAGAACTTGAGTGCAACATGTTGTCACTTCAATACATTATGCTTATGTTGTGGACAAAGATATTGATGTATGTTTCTTGCTCAACCATGATACAAAAAAAACACCTAAGTAGGAATTTTTTCCACTTGTACTTCTTCTATCGTCAATTCTACCTTCCCAATCTGCATCTGTGTAGGCGACCAAATTTAGATAATTTCCTTTTGGATACCATAAACCAAAACCTTACATTTCTTTGAGATATCTGAATATTCTCTTTACTGCCATTACATGTGTTTCTTTTGGTGATGCTTGAAATATCACAACCTATCCAACTTCTTTCATCACATCTAGTCTTGACATTGTCACATAGAGTAAGATGCCAATCATCAATCTGTAGAGTCTTTGATCTACATCCTTAGATTCATCATCCTTTCTAAACTTGCAACTGGTCTGCATAGGATTACTTACGGGTTTGCAATATTCCATTTTGAACTTCTATATAATTTCTCTAATGTACTTAGTCTAAGAGATGAAAATACCTTTATCACGTTGACATATATGTAATCCAAAAAAGAAAGTCAACTCACCGAGCAAAGACATTTTGAACTCATTCTACATGTCTTTGGAAAAATTATGACTTATCCTGACATCATCGCTCCTAAATATAATATCATCTACATAAACTTCAATTATCAATATATTGTCTCTATCCACTTTTATGTAGAGATTGTTGTTTGCATTTCCCTTCCCGAATCCTTATTGTTGTATATACTTGCCTAATCTTGAAAACCCTACTCTAGGTTTTTTTTTGAGTCCATACAATGATTTCTTCAACCTACAAACACAATCTTCCTTTTATGATAGTATAAACCCTTTAGGATGTTCGATGTAGACTTATTCTTCTAATTATCCATTTAGAAAGGTGGATTTTAGATCCATCTGATACACCTTGATTATTTTGGAACATGCATAGGATAAGATCAATATGATTGCTTCCATCCTGACAACTAGATTAAAGGTCTCTTTAAAATATATACCTTCAATATGAGTATATCCTTTGCATACTAACCTTTCTTTGTTTCTGGTTACATGTCCATCCTCATTCATTTTGTTTATGAAATCCCACTTTGTACCAATCATGTTCTTGTTCTTCAGCCTTGGAACCAATTCCCATGTGTCATTCTTCTCTATCTGATCCAATGTTCATCATTGTTGGCTTCTTCAAAACTTCTTGGTTCAATTGTGGATAACATTGTTATATGCCTTTGTTACGGTGAATGCATTCTTCTTTGGGTTTCAACTCCTACATATTTATTCCCAATAATTTGTTTTGGTGGATGATTTTTCTGCACTCTTCAGCTAGGTGTCTTGGGAGGTACATGTTTCCCATCGTCCTCTTTCTCTGCTTCTGGATGCTCTTCTTATTCTTTTGCTTCTTCTTATTTTAGATTTTCTTTGTCATCCTACTCTTATGAATATTTTCTTTCTTGTTTGGTATTTTGTCCATTTTGTTTCGCCAATTTTTACATTGATGCTTTTCACTATTCTGCTAAGTCTTATATTGAAGCATTTATATGCCCTTCTTTTTTTTGAGTACACAACAAATATGCCTTTGTCAACTCGAGAGTCAAATTTTCCAATCCTTCCATTTTCTCTCCTGATGTAGCATTTTCTTCCAAATACTTTGAAATGGTTCACATTTGTTGGTATTCCTTCCCATAGCTTGTAGGGAGTCTTACCACCGTTACTTCTGAGAATTTCTCTATTCATAATATGAACTGATGTATGTATTTCCTATACCCAAAATATGTCACCCAACTTGAAATCTTTCAACATAGTTCTAGCAATTTCCTATAATGTTTTGTTCTTCCTTTCAATGACTCCATTTTGTTGCAGTGTCTTGGCTACTAAGAATTTCCTTTTTATTCCATGTTTTCCACATAAATACGTAAATTCTTTTGAGGTAAACTTTCCACCATTATCTGATCTTAAACATTTGATTTTGAAGTCTGTCTTAGTTTCAACCATTTCTTTGTATATCTTGAAGTTTTAGAATGCCTCCGACTTCTTCTTGAGAAAGATAACTGTAGTCATTGTTGTGTATTCATCAACCGGTACCATAAAGTATTGTTCACCATTTAATCCATTTGTTCTCATTGGTCCACATAGGTCAGTATGTACAATCTCTAATGGTTTTGTCATAGAGTACTCTTTTGACTTGAAACTGGTCCTAGATTTTTTTCCCTACAGACAATTCTTACATAAAGTGTCTGTTGGATTTGAAATCTCAGGAATTTCCCTTACTGCTTCCTTTCTACTAATTTTGACAATATTATCAAAGTTCATGTAACCCATTCTTCTATGCCAGATCCAAATTTAATTTTTCTTTCCTAAACAACATTTTTCTTTTCCAATTTCATTCAAGATATATATGTTGCTCGTAGTTCTTATTGTTGTGGCCACCAACTTACATGATCCTTCTTTTCTTATTTCACATTTTTATGAGTTGAACATAATTATGTGTCCTTGATCACACATTTTACTCACGCTCAACAAATTGTGATTCATATCTTTGACAAGTAGAACATTTTCTTCCTTGGCATCTTTGCTTCCAAGATTGACTATGTCTCTTCCTATAATTTTTGTTGACTCATCATTTCCAAACAAAAAACATCCATCTCTTTCTTTCTTCAGAGTTCAAAACATGTTTTGGTCACCTGTCATATGATTAGAACAACCACTTTCAACATACCAATCAGTTTTTTGATGTTGGGCTTGTAGAGAAAGAAATCATTCTTCGGTGTTGATTTTATCCTTCTTCCTTCTCCATATCTTGTGTGGTCCTTGTATGTGATTGTTGATATTCTTCTTTGGCTCCCTTGGAGGAATGGTCAATCTGCATTCTTTGGTCATGTGTCCAAAATTGTTGCATTTGTGGCGTTCTACTTCATTACTCGATGAGTCAAAATTTTTGTAGGTTTTATTGTATGATTCATGAGACCTTATGGGATAGCTATTATTTGAGTATCCTTCATAGAATAACATAAACCAAGAAAAATAATTTGGTGCCTGGATTTGGAGGATCTTCTGAATGGTGTTGCTCTTCTGAAGTCTTCTTCTTCTTGGGGTTTTTCTATTTCCGATTGTTGATTCTGAATTCTGAATCTTCTAAGAGGTGTAGTTCCTCTATGATTTTCTTCTTGGGTTATTTTTGGACCTCTGATAGTTTCTGCATAGCTTCTTTGTTCTGCTTCTCGTTTTGTTATCTTAGAGCTCAAACCTTTCTCAGTTTGCATTTGATTGTATCCTATCCCAGACTTGTCATAGTATGGCCTTTGAATGCTGATGATTTCATCCAATATTTTGGTGTTATTTTGTTGCATATCCCTTTTCTGAAAATCTTTCCTTGGTGAGACAAATTATGCTTCCATGCTTTCAATCTTTTTCTCCCTTTCTTCTAATTGACTCCTAAGTTCTTATTCTATATGGACCTTTAGATTTGTGATCATCTATTCAACTTATTCAGAGTTGGAATTGTGAGCTTTGTTCTTTGTCTTTAATTCTTCCTTGAGTGACTTGTTTTCCTTTCTTTCTTTTCTCAGTTCTTCTAAGGAACTAATTAGTTCTACTCTAATATCAAATTTACCTTCTTCTTCATAATATTATTAATCATCATATACTACCATGAATAGTTCTTTCTCTGACTCACTGTCACTATCATCCTCTTCCTCGTCTGATGAGGAATTGTCTTCCTTTGAGTATATTTTTTTCTTGAGTAATTTCTTTTTGTTTCTTTTCTTGTCTCCCTTTTGATATTTCTTTCCTTTCTTAAAAGCTTCTTCTTTATCACTATCTTTATTCTTATGAGGATATTTAGAAGAAAAATGACCAATACCTATTGGCACAGGGGCAGACCCAGGGTTCGATGCTTAACAATGCACCAACAAAACCCTGACTACCAACCCTTTTGGCAACACCTCCGAAGCAGGTGAAGTCTCACCCAAGGTACAAGCAGGGGGGGTTACATGACACATGTGTCTGTAACCAAGCTGGGACACAGATCTGTGATAAAATCACTTCACAAAATATTCTATTTAATGCTTAGGAAATAACATGCATTAGTTTATTAACCCTATTAACATCGAAAAACATAATCAAAGATAGATCTAACGTAGTAACAACAAAAGATTATGCAACTTAAATACTTAGCACTTAGCACTGTGAATCAAATATATCATTTTAACATAAGAAAATCATTTAAGAAACACATACATATCCATTACACATCCTAATCTAAGCACTAAGTAGATTAATAACATGAATAACACAACACAGAGAAAACCATGAGACACCAGATATACGTGGTTCACCCCAGGGTGGGGCTACATACACAAACCACTTTACCTCTTTATTATTTACCCAAATATTACATTCATTCACTCCTGTGCACTAAGCCATAGAGGCGAGCTTCGCACCAGACAAGAGATATGTGCACTAAGCACTAGATCCTCCTTCCAAAACTAGATCAATGCACATAGCCAACTCTCTATTGAGCACAAATCCTTAACACACATACAATCCTTTTTCACAAAGCAACTCTGTCCACATAGAAATACATTCACTTCACTTGCTACTTATACAATACATTCTTCTTTATTTATACTTTTACAAACCCTTATAATAAGGCCTAAACATGGGAAAAATCCATGGGACAACATCCCATAAACTCGTTACAAAACCCTAGATGGCCCTTTACTGGGTCCACTTAACCCTCAAAATCGGTGAGATCCGCGATCTCAACTCTGTCTGGGCTCTCCTTCTTTGACCAACGTGTCGAAGTCCAAAAGTGGGCCAAATCTGACCAAGGTTTCCTCAAAACTTGGTTGAGGGCCAACATGCCCCCAACACTCACCTGTGACTCATCCCAAGTCACTCAGGTCCGGACAATGTTGCTTCGAAAGCCTCGAGCTGCCTTGACTTGTTGCTTCGCCTGAGCCTCTTTCTCAACAAGCTCCTGGATTGTTTGCTCTGTAACAGGCCCTTCCAGGTGTTGTTCTACTGTTGCAACCATTTGATATAGTTGTGAGCCCTATCCATAAATTTCTTTGAACACCTTGCAGGCTTCATCCTACACAGGTTGTAGCTTCTATGTTACTTCCATTACCTTACCCTGGAGGGCAGTGATCTGTTGATGTACTGTTCGCTGCTCTTGGTATCTCTTCATTCTTTCCATTGCTATGAGCAACTTCATCTACGTCTGTAATGAGAATGCTTGTTGTTGCACCTCCTATAACCACGCTTCCAACTTCCTTATCTCTGGATCCTTGATGAAGCGTTCATATGTCTGGGCACTTTTATCACTTAACTATTTACATTCCGAGGCGAGGGCTCTTATGATTGCTACTTTGTTTTTAGCGGTCTCCTCCCTCTGGTCACACACCTCCTGTGGGGTGCTTGGCATTGTTCGGGCCTCCAATTATGTTATCCTAGCTTGAAGCTATTGGAGAGTCTCTGCGATCTTCACTATTTGAGCTTCGACTGACTCTTTCTCTTCCTGTGCCAAGGTTGGAATAGAGATAAATGATTTACTTACCACTTCTTTGACCATGGCTTGCTCTTCAAGAAACTGCTCTTTTTCCCTTTGTAGCTAGGATTTTTCCTCCTGAAGCTTCGCCTGAAGATCTTCTTTCTCGCTTTCCTGGGAAGCTACACTATCCTGCACTACTCGTAATTTCACTAGAAATTCGTCTTTCTCCTTTTTCAAGGCTTTTGTAGCCTTCTCCTTATCTTCTTGATATCTCTGGAACTGAGCTTCTGTTTCATCCGCAAGCCTTCTCAATTGGGCTGGTTCATCCCCCAATTCTGCAGTCTGCGATGAGGAAGGTGCAGATGGCACAGTAGGTATTGCGTGGACCAAGAGAGAAGCTTGCTGCACTTCCTTCAATTCTCTCTCAATCCTTCCATATAACTCCTCCTGCTTCTCTCCATATCTTTGTAATATGTCTTCAGAGGCATCCTCCATAGCTCCGCAGACTAGATTGATGTCGTCCTCAATGAGAGTGGCCTCTAACTGTGGCTTATTGGCACGCATTTTCTTCCTTTCTGAAGGTTTCTTTGGAGAAACCTTCCTCTTCTACGATTTCATTGTCCTAATAGGGGGATCGTCCAACAGTGTAGCTTTTCCTCCTCATTTCTCCTCATTTCCTCCTCTTGGTGAATCAGACCCGTTATCTCCAGAAACGTTGTCCTCTTCATCACTCTCTATGTCCTCGACTTCCTCCTGCTTTTTCTTCTTCTTCATCCCACTGTATTGTCCGACATATTCAATGTGTGTAACTATGGGGCTTCCTATGGTGTTAGTGTCAGATAATTCTGCATCGAAAATAGGTACAAGAAATTTCTCTAACTATTCCTTTGTAATCTGCTCCATATCTTCATCTTCCAGCTTGTAGTATGACTGTAATTCTTCCTGGTGCTCATCTCTTCGCGCAGTGATGTAGATGAAATGGGGATCAACACAGAACTTTGCAATGGGTCAGTACCGATGCAGGGTGCACGGTGTCATACACATGAATGATTCAATGGAGACCTTTAACTGTTGATAGTATGCATGAAACACGACATTGGACTGCCATTTCTTCATCATGTCGTTGGTATACCACATGGTTGAAAACTGAGCGACCAATGGCTCCGTAGGTTTGATATTTGGGAAGGATGCTCCTTCAGGAATTTGCCAAGTGACAAATGAAATCAAAATGATCAACCAATTGTAATGGAATTCATGTCCCAAGTATTGGGCTTTGTGGAAATCCTTCTCTAGCTTGTTTACTAGGTAGTTCGCCCAGTTCATCTACATGCCCTCCACACACTTTCCTACGAGGTCCACCACGAAATCGGTGACCTGTGTGGGGCGGTTCTTCCTTACTAGATTGCCAACTAGGAGTTGGCAAGCAAGGCGCATTGCGCCATCCTGTATAGAGGCTGCCTTGTAACATCTCTTTCCTTTTTCTACCTCTCCATAAGCTTCTTTGATGAGCTGCGCCAAAGATCGGTCCGAGGCCTTCCCTGGATAAAACTGCTGAGGGTCGGGACCCTTCACACTTAAACCTGTGATTTGGTGGATCAATGACAGATCCACAATAATCCTTCTGTCGAGCCACAAATATCCTCCATGATAGTACGCCAGGAGGAGTTTAACACAAGTGTTAACCTCCTGGTGGCTGCCAAAATGTGGGATATTCATTACATTCAACATGGTGGACTACGCCAACCCCTTAATCCATAGTTGTGAGACGAGGTGAGGTTTCTTTCCAGTTGTATTTGTTAAGTATCAGTGGGGCACTAACATGGCGTATTTATTTCGGTCTCATAAGTTGAAGTCATTGTTCTTCAATAATGGGATCTTTCCTAACTGACTCCCGAATATGAAAATTCCTTTCGGAATGTATGTAGTGAAAACATAGTACTCAAAGTATCGAGGGATACTGTCATGGTTAACAGTGCCATCCAAAGGTGGACTATATTCTGGTAGGATCGACAGGATCTGCTTCGCGTTATCCATATCGCCTTGGTGCTTACTTCACTGTTCAGTTATGGGGTTGACACGGCTGGAACGACGTCTAGTCGAAGGGGAAGCTTGCAGACCCCTAGTCAACAATGCTTGGATACCCTCAGATATCGATCTGTTGGACATTAGATTCATAAGAAATTCCTCGAAAAAATTCTCCAATTCGCTAGGTTCGCCTGACATTCTAGCTTTTAACAGACAAGAGGGGTAGACAAACAGACAGACGGGGTAGACAAACTGATAGGCAGGGTTTGGTTCCAAATAGCAACAGGAAACACAACTCAACACTTGGAAAATTCTCTGCTTATCTGAGTCAATCACAGGTAGCAAAAATTGGTCCCAGCACAATGATCGATGAGTTAAATAAGTGGGGTATCGTGACGGATCTTCCAATGACAGGGAAATGCTTCCATCAATGTAAATCTGTTTGTTATGGCATGGTATCATTGTCCAAAAGTGGTCCATAAGCCCATAAATTATTTTTCTAACCATTCAGAAGAGCCATTCTAATGGTCAGGGTGCCTCCAATGGTCATATAACTTCACCAAGGAGAAGCCCAATTCTCCATGGTCCTGCTGTTCCAGCGAGGTTCAAATCCTACGAGCCTGTCTCCTACGAGGTTCCAGTCTGTGAAGTCTTCCATTTGGTTTCTGTAACTTCTTGTAGCTTTTCCAATTTAGCCTTCTTTTTATTGAGCTTCCTCGCCTTCCTCCCTGTGATGTGAGTCTCTCTAACTATTTCTGGAGTCCTCTTTCCATTCTTATTCTTATCTTCCCCTAGCGCATTGGCTTCACACTGTTGAGGTGCCTTCAAAGATTTTGAAGTTATTATCTCTTTTCTTAACACTTCCTGAGTGGACATATTTATTTCTTGAATAGATAGGTCCTTCAATACTTCTTGCATTATTTCAACCTTGATAGCTAATTCTCTTGCCTTCCGTCCCTCCTGCGTTGTTACTTTGCTCTGTTTCTCCGCCTTATCATCTCGTTCTTCTACTAGTCGGTCTATTTTTCTAGCTATGAAATCCATTAATTATTGCTTTTTATTTTTGTATCTTCTTCCTCTGCTTTCCTTCAGATCTAATCCTTCTCAATACAAGCCTTACCTAACAAAAGTGGGAAATGGGCATTGTTACCAACAAACCCAATGACTTCAAATTATTCTTCAGTCGATGTTCCATGAACAATAATAGGTACAGTAGTAACTCTTCCACATAAGTTTATCATCTTTCCCTTAAACAAGCCTATCCGTTCTAATGAAGGTACCACAGTAGGCTTTCCAAAGATTCCCCAAGTTTCTTCTATCATAATATTCACTTGTGTTTCTTCATCCAAGACACAGTCTATGTCGAAGTCTTCTATTCTTGCACTTATGCGCTGATTTTCTTTTATGATTTCTGGTAAACTGACATCTTTATGAACATCCATCGATTCTTTCAACTGTAATAACATAGTCTGAACTTCCTCTGACCTTTTCTCTTTATGAATTTCTAACATGCCCTTAGTCTCTTGAATTTTTTCGTATCTTTATTGACTTATGTTAATTCCTTCAACTTTAGCAATAATCCTTGGAAAATTCTCAACCTCATGACCAACAATCTTACAACAAAGACAAATAGGGCCTACCTCAGGACATTCCTTAGTAAGATGTCCCATCCTTCTGCAGTTATAACACAAATTTAACCTTATTTTTATCTTAAATGTTCCCCAACCTTTTATTTCTAGACCTGCAATCTGCAAAAATCCTTTCTAGGTTCATGCATCCACTTATTAGTTCAAAAACTCTTTCTATGCATAGAAATAACATATCTTTCTTCTTTTGCATTAAATTTACTCAAATCATCTCTTTCTTTCAACTGCGCCCTAGCCTTCAGACTAGGACATTGTAAATGCGTTGAACCTGCACATAATAGATCTAGATAAACAATAATACACACATTTGTAGGGATAATTTGAGAAAGAAGAAGAGGGAGAGAAAGAATGGAAGAATTCACATTAACCATTGTGAATAATGAATAATTTACACATGATATACTCTGTATAACTTAATGAGTGCACATCGGAGGAGACCCAATGCGCTATAGTGGTGGTCTAGAGTCATATGGACACACACTAGCAGTTATGGGAGTGAACTACCACCATGTCTAGTCTCTCAGGCAGTTACGAGAGTGAACTGCCACCTAGTTGAGTTAACTAGTTAACTAGTCTTCAGTTAACTGTCTGAAAAGACAGTAGTGAGGAGTTAACTTAGGGAATAAAGGCTAATGCTATATTCTAGTGATGATACCAATGCAAGGTCAAATTAGCATGGTGATTATCCCAATGTTGCATGGTGACAAAACCAATGCAACATCTAAACTCAACTCAACTAGTCAAACTGAAGTGTCAACTGAAAGAGAATATTCTCCAGGTGGAATATTCTCCCCTAAAATATAGGAGACTGGTAAATGACTAATTATGACTAATAAACAAGGGAAAACCTTAGGAAAAAGAAATCCTAGGTGTGTGTGAAGTAACTCCAACACCCCCCCTGAACATCACTATGGTGAAAATAAAGAATGGGTCCCAACAACAAGGCCATGTTAGGTACCCAAATACAAAAGATACACTAAAATAAAGTGAGGAAAGAGGGAAAACCTCATGGGAATCCCCCCCCCTCAAGGTACAATGTATGTAAAAAGAAGAACTACAGTTTCTAAGCAACTGTGTCCTTCACTCCAAGACGACTTCGCAGAGAAGGGAACTTCTACTCAATGAAGGTCTTGGGGAAGATGTCTGTTATCTGTTCTGCTAAAGGATAGAACTGTAAGTCAATGATCCCCTCGTGTACTAAGTCTTGGATGTAGTGAATGTGGATATTGATTTGCTTCATCAGCTGCCTCTAAACTGGATCTATGTAGAACTTCAGAGAGTGCTCTGGTTGTCACACTAGATGTCGATCGACACATGAAACTGAATTCCCAACTCAGTGAGAAAATTTTGTACACACATAGCCTAAATGGTTATGTTAACTATCCCTTTGTACTCTGCCTCGACTGAAGATAGAGAAATGGAAGCTTGCTTCTTGCTCGACCAATAGATAGGCCTGAAACTAAGACTGAGTGAGTATCCAGATGTGGACTTGCGATCAATGCTATCACTAGCCTAGTCAGAATCAATAAAACAGATGATATCTAATGTAGAGTCTGCTTCATAATGAATCCCAAAGATGATGGTTCCCTGAACATATTGAAGGATACGCTTTGCATCTTTCCAATGTAGCTCATGAGGCTCCTGCATGAACCTGGAAACTATGCCAACTGCATATGAGAAGTATGGTCTGGAGTGTGTGAGATACAACAAGCTCCCCACTAGTTTTCTGTACAGTGTGCTGTAAACCAGTGGAGTCTCCCCGCCATCCTTAAGTTTGACTCCTGATAGGAAAGGAGTCGGAGTAGACTTGCAATCTGTCATGTGAAATCTCTCAAGGAGATCTTGTGCATACTTGTCTTGAGATAGTTTGATGCCTGATGCATCCTGACTGATCTCGAGTCCAAGGAAGAAGTGTAATAGACCCATGTCTGTCATAAAAAATCTATCATATAGAATCCTCTTGACTGCAACAATCGCTAAAGTCGAGTACCCGATGATCAGAAAATCATTGACATACAGAACTAAAAGTAGAAGTGAATCAGTCGTCCTGAGCATGTAGACATCTGGGTTTGATTTACAACGTACACATTTATGTGACAACAGGTAGGATTCCATCTTGGCATACCATGCCCTTGGAGCCTGCTGGAGGCCATAAAGTGACTTCTTCAGTTGACAGACCAAAGATGAGTCCTGCTTAAATCCCTAGGGCTGCTCCATGTAGATCTCCTCATAGAGATCACTGTGAAGAAATTAATTCTTCACGTCCATCTGAAGGACTTCCCATCCCTTGGCTGCCGTAATGGAAAGTGCCAAATGTATGAAATCCATATTTTCTACTGGAGAAAAGGTCTCATCATAGTCAATACCATGAAACTGCTGAAAGACTTTGGCAACAAGCCTGGCTTTGTATCTGATAATCTATCCATCCGCTGCACTCTTGGTCTTGTAGACCCATCTACATTCAACAATTTTCCTCCTAGAAGGAAGGGGAACCAGATCCCAAGTCTTGTTCTCGAGGAGGGAGTTGTACTCCTCTTGTATGGCGGATTCCCAAAAGGGATTTCTAGTAGCCTCGCTATAAGACTGTGGATCTAAAGACTGAACCAAGAAAATATGCCTGGAAGGCAATGGTTCAATGGAAGTGAGTGCAACAAGAGGCTCCTTGAAATCAGATCGAGTCCTCCTAGTATCGACTGGATCACCAATGCGATCCCCTACATCTTGAAGAGTAGTCTGTGCCCACTTGGGCCTCTTCTCTGGCTTTGCAACTGCATCTAGATGATTTGAATCTACATCTGAATGTACTGACTCTGAATCTGAATCAAAACTCTCATTTGAAGATGAGTCAGCATGTGCATTCTCATCATCTCAGACAGGTGGAAGAATGAAGGTGTCTGCATGCGGCTGCTGAGGTGCATGTGAGACACTCTCCTTGAATTGGACACTATGATCAATGATGATCCAGTTTGAGGAAAGGTCAATATGCCGATATCCCTTCACACCATTGAGGTATCCAAAAAAAATGCACTCAGTGCTCTATGGATCAAGTGCCTTCCTCTTTTCAGAGGGAATCCTGGCAATTCCCCTAGAAGATTAAAGGCTGGTGGTTTAGGTGTTTTGGTTAAGGCTAAACGCTCAGGAAATGGTGGTGTTGTTGTTTCAGCAGCATTGTCAGAGGATGATTGTACCTTTTCAGGTACATCGTGCTCTTGTGTTTCCTCTTTGTCATCAGTTATGGTTGGTTCCACTACTCTCCCAGATCTCAGGTGTATATCGTTGCATTGTGCAGGGAGGAGGGAAAGTGTGGGCTGGTTATAAACATCAATGCACTGGACAACTTTATTATTNGGGTTGGGGTTAGGTTGAACAGGTAGCTGGGGTCTCATTGTTTGGTTATTTGGAGGAGTACCTGTTGGCAAGGAGAGTGGTTGTGGGAGTTGAGGTAATTGATTTTGAAAGGGGGCTTGTTGTCCTATCCAATTTTGATTCCACTGATTTTGATAAGGCTGTTGTTGTTGTGGAGGCTAAGGGGTCCATGTGGAGGGATCAACAAAGGGTGGGTTATTTTGTTGCATGGGTGGGTACGTTTGTTGCATGGGTGGGTAATTTTGTTGCATGGATGGGTAGTTCATTTGGTTAGCATATTGCATCTGATTGAAGGGGGGGTAACTCATTTGATTATAAGCAGAATAATTATTCCAACGATTAAATGGCATGTTAGAGTTCATACCTTGTCCTCGTGGTTGCCAT
>ML778913.1:9015-29773 GCA_009831015.1 Picea engelmannii | reverse complement strand
TGGCAAAAAGTATGGGAAAAAAGGTACATTGTGTGGTCCTAATAGTATCAGAAGCTTAAATTTTCATTTCTAGACAACATGTGAAGGAGGAGACAAAGTATTGATGCTCTGTGTGAAGGATTGTTGCAAGTTCACAACAGTCAAGTAGACAGCCATGTGGTTTGTAGGAGAAGCTGGAGACACTCTCAGTTGTATAGTGGGAAACAAACAACCAGGTGGGCTGAAGGCAGAGAAGAAAAATGGCTACTGGAGGACATAGGTGTGGTCGAGGAGAAGACCACAAGCAGAAAATAAAAATAGAGATGGAAAAAGAGCTCAAGGAGGTGAGAGAAGAGCTCAACATGTTAACAGTGAATATGCAGTAAGAATCATAGGTACACTGGAGGTACGAATGGCCAATGAAACAAAGAGTAAAATGGCCTGTCCAAAAGTTGTTGGCCAGAAGGAAGAAACAACATTTGAGGAGGTGGTCGAGGGAACTTGAAACCCTCAGTGACACAGAGAAAGTGGTTTACATTTGTGAACCCGAGGTTGGAGAGAGCCTCAGTGATGAGGAGGAGAAGAGATCAGTTGATCTGATAAACTGCCAGAGGGGCAGTGATGAAAATTCAGATTTCCAGGTGGGCAATGAGAGGATATCAACAATTTATCTCATAGTCTGCCAGGAGGGCAGAGGAGAAATTTCGATTTTCTAGGTGGGAAAGGGAGAAGAGATGAACTCAGCTAGGAGTTCATATCAGTAAAGAGTGATGATGGAGGAGGATCAGAGGTTTGTTTTGATCATTGGGGGAATTTAAATATTCCTGCCAATTAGCCCAGCAGAGGCTAGTGCACAAGTTTCAAATGCAGCAGAAGGACAACCGATCATGACTATCATAAAGGAGGAGAAGGAGAAAACACTGATGTTTTCCCCAAAAGAAAAAGAGGATCATATAATTGGGTTTCTCACTTAGTGGGAGATGGAATTGGAAATGTTGGAGGATTGGTTGAACAATCCAAAACCAAAGAAGGACTGCCAGGATGAAATCATGAAAAGAGAAGGAGAATACCAGCCTGAGGAGCAACTGGAGGAAGCTAGAGTTTTATTAGTAGAAGAGCTGACAGAAGCCAATCTGTCAGAGGAGGAAGTTGAGCAACAACTCAATGATGAGACTGCATTATTGGAGTTTGCAACGAAGTGACAAGATAGTGCCACAGGAGATGGAGACAACATGGGGGATCAGGATGATCTTCCCTTAGATCAGCAGGAAGAAGTGCATCATGGACAACTGTATAAGGAGAGCCAAACAACAGATAAATCAAAAGAGGAGATAGGGGAGATAATGAGGCTAATGTTGAGATCAACACAAGAGGATGTCAATAGGAGGAAGCTGAAAAGAGGAGAACCTGTAGTAGCAACAACAAAACATGGGAGTAGGTGGACAAGTCCAGAGAGAAGTTTGGGATCCAGGAGGATTTCAACAGTGGAGCAGAGGAGGTCATGAGTAGGAGCTCATGATTTTCCCAGTAGTGGAGTATGATGCAGGAACAACCTTTCCACCTAAGAATGTGCCTACATTCTAGCACATCAAAGTGCATTTAATAAGGGGAGAGGCACCAACCCTCTTATTTTTCCATCAAATTTTAAAATTCAATGTAAATAAAAGAAAATTGAATTCTGTAAGGCTAGAAGAGCTGAGTTGATGCCTTTGTACATGATGTATTTAAGGTTGCCTTTAATGGTCGGTTGTAGGTTTATCTAGATCTGATTAGGACTAGATTTTTCATTCAATGTAATAAGCCTCAGTAGATAGGCATTTTGATGGTGATTAGACACCACTAGTGTAGCTTGGAGGGAAAGCTCAATGAGCCCCTCTTATATAAATAATTGTAACATATGTCTAGAAGAGACTTCTGAAAGTTGATGAAAACACATTGTAATCCAAGGAGAGAAGAGACGAGACTGTTGCAGTCCGAGATTTTGCACACATTGTAATTGACATTTTGATATTAATACAAAAGAACAGATTTCATTGTTTATGAAATCCTGTGTGGTGAATTCTTGTTCGATGTTGTCAATGTGTGTTCATTTATGCTGTAGATGTGTATGATAGGTTTCCATTTGCAGGGATAGAAAAAATTCTTTGTCTGTGAGTTTGTTGGATTATTTCTGGGTTCTTTAGCCTAAATCAAAGGAGTGCATGACAGAGTATCAAAAACTCAGTGAGCCAACGCAAGGAGTGTGTATCTAAAATATGCTTCGAGTTTAGAGGAGAATGTGTCAGGTGTGCACACCAGAACATCTACTGAATCGGGGAGGAGCCTCAGAGTTACTGAATACTCTAAAGGAAATACTGTGCAGAAAAAGCATAATCAAAGTTGTTGAATACTCTAAAAGACTCTGCCAGGTGGGCATTGAGAAGGTGCAAGTGTGCACAATTGAAATATGTTTTGAGTTCATAGGGAGATAAGAGTGTTGGAGGGAGACACCCAAAAAGTTACTGAACACTCTGGTAGATAGGTAGGAGATATATTTTAGAGTTTCTGAACACTCTGAAGGAAGGGATCAGCAAGGAGTGCTTTGAGAGAGTGAAAAGAGTGCATAAATACAACACCTTTCTAAAGTTTTGGAGGAATTGAAGAGCACCTGAGTTGCTGAATACTCTGGGGGGAAGAAGCTCGACAAGGTGTGCATTGAGAGGATGCAAGGAGTGCATCAATGAACCTGAGAGAGATCAGGACTCTGGAGGAAGACCTGTGCAAGGAGTGCACTAGGCCAACACTTAGACAAAGTGTTAAAAATATGAAGACATCTGAAGGTTTAGACAAGTGCAAGGAGTGCATGTAGAAGAGAACTTGTTTCAAGTTCAAAAATCTCAGGAGGACGAGCGTTAAGTGTCAGGAGGGTGAAAAAATCCTTTGAAGGGAAGCAGAAGGGATGAGTCCCTTGGAAAGATGAGAAACTGCAAGGCTTAGGAAGGATAGTGCAACTGTGAAATGTGACTCTTCATAGCGAATGAAGGTCAAGGACCTTAACAGGTTCAAATTGGAAATATAGTGCAAGTTTTCACGTAGACACAAATGTGCGCCAGAGTGAGGTCAAATTACATTGGCAGAATCTCAGAAGGGATAATGCAAGGTGTGTGTCGATGGACTCATTCCAAGTCCCAGAAGCTCAGGAGGGAGAGTGACAACAACCATTGGATCAACTGCAAGGAAGAGATATGGGTGGTTGAATCCCATGTCCAAACACTAGTAGGAGTGCACAAAGGAGGAGAGCATATCCCAGTCGTTTGATCTGAGCACGAAGGATCGACACCCGTTGGATCCAGGTAAAGAGCACAAGCTTTAACCTTTTTTTTGTGCACACGAGAACAGACTCGCCAAAGTCCCAAACTCTCGAAGTGGATCGAGACCATCCATCCTCAAGAGAGAAAGGTGGTAGAATATCTAGAAGTCCGGAGGAATAAAAATCCGAGAGTTTTTTAGTTTAGCAAAGTGAAAAATCACTGAAGCTCCAAAGTTGGAGCTCATACTAGTCATTGGTGCTAGGAGGGATACATGGTGGAGATCCACGTGTTTCAGAAGAAGAGTACTTCGAGGAAAATGAGGTGGTTTTCTTCAAAAACTCTCGAAGCCCGAAGTAGAGAATAGATCCTGACCGTTGATCAGGAGGAGTTACGTGGCAACATATTGTCAACTTCGGGAAAGAGACAATTTATAGGATTTGAAGTGTTGAGCTTCGAAAACTCCTGAAGTCTGAAGTATCGAAGAAGATCTCAGTGGTCCGTCAGTTGGAGACACTTGGTGGGAGATCTTGCATTCCAGAGCGAGTGCAGAAGGGTGGAGAACTCCCAAAGTCACAGGGAGCCGAATTAGATCTGAGACATTGGAGGCTGAGGACACATGGCATCATATTTTGAACTTCGAAGATTTTATACTCCGGAGGTTTCATGGAATAGTGTTTCTAAATTCGCCAAAGCACAAGAACCCGAAGGTTTTTTGGGTCGTAGATCTGCGCAAGGAGTAGGGATCGTCGATCCCTCTCACGTCATTTAGGAACTTTTCTAGTTGAGGGTTTGGAGGAATTGGTGACAGGAGAAGTGAAAATGCCCAAAGCCCGAAGCTCTAAAACACGCTTTGAGTAGGCACCTGGTCATAGCTGTGGTCACATGTAGTTTTTATCAGGAAAAAAAAGGGGCTAAAGCCTGATTTTCAGAATTGAAGGCACAAGAAGCTAGTAGAAGCACTCGAGAGGTTCAGATGAATTCAAGCCTATAGAAGGAGGAGGAAAAGGCCCGAAATCATCAGGTGTAAACAAATTTTTCCCATATCTTGGCTTAAGGTCCCTCAGAGGATTCTGTTGTATCACGAAGATCCTCGTTCATTTTTTCAAGCACGGGGAAGAAATTAGAGGCCCGTGGATAAGTTTTTGTCGGTCTAGAAGAGCCCCGAAGAGTCGATTTGACTCGAGTTATTAAATGATCCTAGACCAGAAGGTTGCAAAACTCCTAGGAGAGAAGGGGGGATGCATCAACTCACATGCATCCACGAATTTTTAAGCTGGGTAAGAACAATTAAACCACAATTCCCAGTCTCCTTTAAACATGTGCGCATTGGGAAATCACGGTTGCTGGGTAAGGGCAGTTTTTTTATAAGAGACAACATGATATAATCTCGTCATACACATCGGGTAGTCACCAATTCTCTGAGTACAAGCGGTTTCAACTAGGAACGAGTCTCTGACACATGTTGGGCACTTGCATGGTTTGACTCCCATATACATCAACTTGTCCATAAAATTAAATTCAATAATATATCGGGTTCTAGGATATATGTCAAGATTTAATTAAAAATATTAAAATTTACCATCCAAAGATAATTAAAATACCTCTACCTTTATAGATATTATAACTAAAATAAATTCGTAGTGGGAATAACTAACTCAAGTCGCATGTTGATCTAGAATGCTATTGCTAAATATTAAAAGTTTCCAAACCAAGACAGTCTTAATCTACAATACCTATCAGATAATAACCAACATATATGAAGATTCTTTAGTGAGAGATGATTATTATTATAGAGGAATAAGGGTCCTAGAGAGGCCCTACCTAAAACACAATTTTTTTTAAAGGTACAACAATGAGAGAAGGATGCGAAGGGAAAGTACGATGGCCTCAGAGTTGACCGCACAACAAGGTTTGGGTAAATAAATTTGGACCAACATTCAGAATTGTTCCTTCATAAAATCAGAGGTGTTTGTAGAACTCTTGGTAGAATGATCTGATGGGTTGGGGGCACCTTCAAGTCTCACCTTGCAAATACAACAACGATGGAACAATGGCAGGTACAACCAACTGGAACAACAAATCCGCCCGACATGCTATTGTGTTTACAAAGATATGAGTTTCCATGTGTTTCCTTTTTCAAGTTGCTGATACCTTGAAGTATGATCCAGGACCACAATGTTAGAACAACAAAAGTACTTATTTTAAAATCCATACACAGTCTTTTGCGTAGCATTTAAAATTCAGCTGGGTACATACACAGTTAAATAATTTCAGCATAATCTCAAGGTGATCCTAGAACAACAATATTGGAGGATGCATAGAAACTGGTTAAGGCCTCTTTGATAAGACTGGTAGGACACTGTTGTACAATTAGTGAAATCCCTACTTATAGGATATGCACGATGCACCTAAAACTATGCATTATCCCCAATGTCCAACGGTGCGGGCTACATTCTTTACAATGGTCCTGGCTTCTTTAAAAATTAAATGCCATCCATTAAATAGGTTACATATATGGTAGGAGAACAAACTTCGAGGTTCTTACTAATGGGGACTAGGAAAACTATCAATAGGTTGTACAATAGAGTCCAATTTACACTTCCAAAAATCAGCGGGATCTAGTGACATCCTAGATCGTAAGTAGAAGTAGATTTAATAACTATGTTGTTATCAATCCTCAAAGGAATACCCATACACAGTTAATTCTAAAATTTTAAGCCACATTTTGAAGAAGAAAACAAAACTGCATATATGAAAACTATTATGATAGTTCACAGATTCTTCTAGAAATTCATTATCAGATCAATTCCAATTGAAATTACCAACTACTATTCCAGAAGTTAATTACAATATTCATCAATATCGAGATCCATATACAATTTTTTTTTAACAAATTTACCAATGCAAAATTTTACACATTCATACCGTCACTGAAGGCAAATAATCCAAGTTTGTTTTCCCACGCTTGTTCTCTATCCATCTCTCCACTCTCTAATCGCCGAGACCTCACCGATACCTCCGAGCCAATGCTAGGGGTAGTCTTCTTCCCCCTGAGCTCCCCGAGCCGCAAAGGGTCCACGCACACAAACCAAAGAAAGATACCTCTCAAATCGTCTCACAAGGTCGAGCTACCACTCTCTATTCAATATGGGTATCCCAACTCCCACAAAAAAATCCATCAAGAAAAATATGGCAGCGTAACCTTACACATACCAGTCATCCCCCTTTTCCTCTTCCCTGCCATTTATTTTATAGATTTCTTCTTAGTGACCTTTCCATTTTCACAATAAATTAGTTTTATTAAAAATTAAGTAGGAAATATTTTCCCTCGAACACTTGTCACCCAATCCCTTAGTTGCACCAGAAATTCATTTAATTAATTAAATTAAATTTCCAATTTCCCTCACCCACCTAAAAGCGTTCCTAAAAATGCTCCTTGTTGTCCCTTTATTCCCTCAATTTCCTTTAATGAATGACACCCTTCTTAAATCTTAGTTGAGTTCATTTAGGGAAAGTTCTCTAGAATATATTCCTTTCTATGTTTCACATTCCTTTTGCATTTAATTTCCCCTTTTTGTCTAAGTTCAGAATTAGCAAGTTTTTCACATAAACAACAATTATTTTTTTGGATAATTTAATTCTCTAATTTCTAAATTTGATTTTTCTCTATCCCCCATTTATTAATGGATTAATTATTTTTTTTTACCTCATACCCTATTTAGACCTAGGCTTTAATTTCACTAGGCTTAGAGTTTTTTTAAAGGGAAATTTTATAATTGATAAACTTTACTCATACAAAATTTATTTTAAGGATGACCAGGACAAAATGAGATATTGTTTTTTAGGTACCTAGGTTCATTGAATCACTAGTGTTAAAACCGCAACGTGCCCTTCAAGATGCACTACGTGCTTCAAGGGTGGCAATCATCTTCATTCATGTTTCATTTATGCGACGTGACCTTCAAGATGCACTACATGCTCCAAGCATGCCTGTTGGCCCTTGACCAAGTTTTGAGGATCCTTGGTCATGTTTGACCTACTTTTGGGACTTTGACAGGATGTCGAAGGCAGATTGCAAGTCAACGCGGAGATCGCGGGATCTTGGCCCCTTTTTAGGGATTTTTGGGTTTTGGGCTTATGTAACAGGTATGGGGATGTCGGCCCATGGGTTTACCTATGCTTAGGCCTGATTTTGTAATGTATAAATAGATGTCTAGGTGATGTAAGAAGGGGGGCATATATGTGATGCTAGGTGCTAAGTGCAAGTGGTAATTGTAATTTCTTTGTGCATACTGTGTAAAACTTGCAGGGCTAAGTGCAAGTGATCATAAGAGACTGTGGAAGGCTTTGTGTTGTAACTCAGGGAGGAGGATATAGCGAAGTGCACAGATCTCCTGCCCTCTGCAGAGTAATATCTAAAGGCTCTATGCATGTAGAAGATTGGCAGAAGACAATAAAGAGAAGAAGAATTGGTAGACATAGCCCTAGAGTGGGGGTGAACCACGTATATCCTGTGTTGTGGTTTCTTTGTGCGTTTTGGTTGTTCTCTTATTTATGTGATTAAACACTTAGGGCACTGACGTATGTTAGATGAATCTGATATGATAGCTTAATGATGAATAATGTGAATGAATGATATATCTTACCTATGTTGATGTGCTCAGTGCTTGATTATATTGGATCTGTGTGAATAATGCACTGTTATGTTATTAGGTTTTATCTGCGTTGTAAGCTAAAGGTGAATATTGATGAAATGTAACTACTAAGTGCTCTGTTAAAGTGTTACAATCACAGATCTGTGTCTTAGCTAAGGTTGCAAACATCAGATTCCTGCAACCACCCCTGCCTCTACCTCGGGTGAGACTTCATCTGCTTCGCAGGTGTTGCTGAAAGGGCCGGTAGTTAGGGTTTTATTGGTTGCTATTGTAGCGTTGAACCCTGGGTCTGCCCCTATGCCAACAAATGGTTCCGTTGTTGGGACCAGAATCTTCTTGAGGGAATGTCAAGATGGTTTCCATCGAAGACAAATACTTAGAAGTGGATAGAAGATCAAAAAAAGGACTTCTCTAAAGCCCAGAACAAGAACCCTAATCTTAGTACAGAGGATTGGCTGGGAAGATATATCTTTACTAATATACACAAGATTTTCTTTGGGGGAATCCATCAACAACTATATGAGTGGCTAGCTAGGTTAGCAGATACCTAGTTTTAGATTAGATCTAGAACCCCTGTGGTTTGGACGTCAATGTTGTTAAAGAATATCAAGAGATTTGATAACCCCGTGTCAAGAGAAGTAGATCACTGGTTTGATAGCACCATTGGAGGGTATGTCACCGAGTTTGTTGTTGACAGAGTAGAGTCATTTAGCCAAGCCGAGAGGTATTTCTTTAAGGGACCCAAAGGAAATTTTTTACACTTTTTAAAGTTGAAGATCAAGATGATATTGCATGAGAATAACATCTTAAAGGTACAATAGTTGGTCGGATTGGAAAAGGCTAATGTTCAAGAACTCAGACAGTGACAACAACACAAAGGCTGGACATACGCGCAGTGGAAGAGTGTTCAGATAATTTCCTCTTGTGAACTTGTTTAAGAAGAACTATAGGGATGAGGGTTCCTACAGTGGAGAAGAGGTGGGTCTGACAGACAAAGAGAATTCAGAATCCTATAGGGAAGAGGAAGGGAAAGATGAAGAACCTCGTCGGGAAGAGCCAAAAGATTCAGGAACCACGCAGACTGTTGAAGTAAGTACTATTATTTCCCCTGTTGTTTCAACAACATTAAGCAATCAAAGTAATCAGAGTCACCAGAGCGCTCAGAGCACTGTCACTAGAAGTCCACCACATACTCAGTCAGGAAACCTAGGAAGATCTATGGCAGATGAGATGAGGTTACCCACCTTCAGAGGAGATGGATCTGAAGATCCTGATCAACACTGGTTTCTATGTGAAGCTATGTGGAGTATTAAAAATGTCACTGACGAAGATGTTAAACAAGCTCAGTTTAGTACTACCCTGAGAGATTGTGCACTGAGATGGTACATGAAATTTGTCCAAGAAGCTGCACCTAAACTGCTGAATGTCATTAAGATTGCACTAATTTCTGAATTCAAGAAACCTAAGTCAGATTCATAGTGCATTACAGAACTAAAAGAAATCAAGCCAAGAATAGTTGAACCTGTGTGGGAGTTTGATCAAAGATTTAATACCTTGACAGGCCATTTGAGTTTTCAAATCCCAAATGAGAAGAAAAAGGAGTGGTTCATTGCTTCCCTCTTACCATATATCAGAGTTCCTCTGATGCAACAGAATATTTCTTCACAGACAGAGGCACTAGAGATCGCCATGAAATTAGAATCAACCCCTATGGGAGAATCCAGCTCAGGTATGAGTCAAATCTTGAGTCATCTAACTAGTTTATCTCTGCAAGTCGAAGATATGAAGAAATACAAGGGAAAAGATAAAAGAGAAGATATCTGGTGCATTAGATGAAAATTAGAAGGCCATGACAAGGAGCACTGTCCCCTATTTCGTGAGTATTTGGAATCTGGAGCCCCGAGTCCTTTAAAGAAAGTTACTTTACCATGGTGCGAGGAATGTAGAAATAGACATCGCCCTGGTGAATGCTATTACATGCAAAAATATGTTCAGACACCCACAAATATGTATTGCACATTCTGTAAGTCGGTGGCGCGTGATGATAGGGATTGTAGGGCCATCTAATATTTCCATTATAGTTGATATGCCCCCTCCTAATTCAGTCAAACAGTTGCGCACTACGTTGGGACACACAAGATACTACAGGAAGTTCATTAAAGGCTATGCACAAATCAAAACACCCATGGAGAAGCTTTTGAAGAAATATTGTCAGTTTCATTGGACAGAAGAATGCCAACAGAGCTTTGACACACTAAAATAGAAAATGGTTACTGTGCCTATTTTGGTTTTCCCAGATTGGAGCAAGAAATTTCACGTGCATTTCAATGCATCTTCTATTGCATTAGGAGCCGTGTTAGCACAACTGATAGCTGGAGACATTGACCACCCGTTAGCCTTTTCTAGAAGGAAGCTATCAACAACTGAGATTAATTACACCACCACTGAGAGAGAAGGGTTAGCCATGGTGTATGTGCTACAAAATTTTCTCCACTAATTGTTGGGAGGACACTTCAAAATTTTCATTGATCACTCTGCGCTGAAATACTTATTCAACAAGCCAATTTTGGGGGGTAGAATATGCAGATGGATTTTGCTATTTCAGGAGTATGATTTTGAGATCATGGTTTAGCCAGGAAGAATGAACAAAGGTCCTGACCACTTGTCGAGGTTGGAACATGGAGAAGAGGCTACTAGTTTGGAGGATACATTGTCGGATGCACAGTTGCTGGCCATTAGAAATATTGATGATCACTTCGCGGAGATAGTCCAATACCTATCAACAGGAATGGCACCTAGTGAATATACAATCACCCAGAAGAAACAACTCGTAGTGTGTGCTGTAGACTTTTCACTTATAGTTGGATATCTATAAAGTATGGTACCTGATGAGATATTGAAGAGGTGTGTTATGGAGGCAGAGCGACCATTGATCCTTGAAGAAGCTCATGAAGGCATTGCAGGAGGACACTACGAAATAAAAACAACAACGCAGAAGGTTATTAGAGTTGGCCTCTGGTGGCCTACCTTACACAGAGATGCTAAGGACTATTACATAGCCTGTGATATATGCCAAAGAGTTGGGAAACCATCCAGAAGAGATGAAATGCCTTTAGCACCGCAACTGACCCTACAAGCATTTGAGAAATGGGCCATTGAATTTGTGGGACCTATAAACCCACCAGGCAAGTGCACAGGAGCTAGATACATAATCATTGCAACAAAGTACTTGAACAGATGGGTCAAAGCAAGAGAAGTTAGAGATTGTAGTGCAACTACAATTGTGCGATTCATATTTGATGACATCATAACCAGGTTTGGATGCCCGAATATCCTTATGAGTGATCAAGGAACACATTTTATTAATAAGACCATTGAATCCTTGATCGAGGAATTTGCAGTCCATCATTAGAAGAGAACACGCTACTACCCGCAAGAGAATGGGACATTTGAAGCATTCAATAAGATCTTGGAGACAATGCAAAGATTTGTAGTGTGAATAGGGATAACTAGGATTTAAGAGTACCAGCAGTACTATGGGCCTATAGAACCACTTTCAAGAAGCTAACAATGCAGACCCCATTTAAGTTGGTTTATGGTCTCGAAGCAGTTGTTCCGATGGAATATTTGGTCCCAAGCTTAAGAATGGCAACCTTTACAGATATGGATGACAATGGCGTTGTTTAAGAGAGGCTCACATAGTTGGTCAAACTAGAAGAAGACAAATTTATTGCAGGATTCCATCAACAGGTATAGAAGGAAAGAGAAAAGGCCTACCATGACAGACACATCAAGAAGAAGGCATTTAAGCAAGGCGATTTGGTACTGATATACGACAAAAAATTCATGAATCATCCATGAAAGTCCAGAACACATTTCCTGGGGCCATATGAGGTTGTCTATGTCATGGAAGGAGGATCTGCACAATTGAATACCTTGAATGGAAAATGGAAGGAAGGTTTGGTGAATGGGAGTCGGTTGAAACTGTACTATGACAACCAGTTGCCTCGCAACTCTCACTAAAAGCATAAGGAAAAGGGTCTAGGTACCAGGTGCATTTGAAACTGGGTAACACACACATGAAAGATATTCTGCACTCAGTGGGGAAGGAAAGAGCAGAAAGCACAGGTTGCTTCACGCAGCCTGAAGATGAAGAAAATCAAAAGGGTCAGATATGAAGTGCCTCGAGACGAGTCACATGTGAGTGTTGGGGGCTTGTTGGCCCTTGGGTATGGAAGTAAGAGAAGAGTAAGGTAGAAAAGATAGAATGTGAACTGCGCGGAAGACATAGTGATTGATACTGGGTTGAAGTGAGCAGCAGAGTAGAAAAGATGGAGGGAAGTAAGAGAAAGCAAGTCGTTGGATGAGGAGATTGAGGATAATAGATCAGTAAGGAAGATGGATCATGGACAACTCAACAAGTGGAAAAAGCCACCGTTGGATGCTTTGAATCACCGCGTGAGAAGGAAGGAAAGACAGGCTGGCGAAGCCCTGAAAACATGGGTCAAGTTGACCTAGGGTTTTGGTATCTAGGGTTTTGACACTTAGGTTTTAGCCTAAGGCTGTCGGTGAGCTATTGTAATGTATAAATAAGAACCTAGATGAGGGAAGAGGGTTCGTTCCAAGTTTTTTCATTGCTATGAGCGATTATTGTAGTGAGAAAGAGAAACATTGAGCACTGAGGGAAGTCTGTGTTGTAAGATATTTAGCTGAGTGCAAAGATCAACCCTATAGCTGGGTGCGTAGGGAGTGAATACTGAGAGAAGAGAGAAAGAGAGAAGATCTGTTAGCTAAGAGCGCATATAAGAACTGTATGCTTCCATGTTAATATATTATAAAGAACAGTTATGTGGATGTAGCCCTAGGGAGAGGGTGAACCACATACATATTTGTGTTGTGTGTGATTGATGTTGTGCTCTCTTGTTTATAGATATACTATTATTTCATTATTGTGTTAGATCTGATAGATAGTTGTGCGAAGTATATCTAAGCTGGGAATTGATATCTAGATGTTGTATTATTCTTGTATTGGATCCACTGTGTATTCCCTTTGGTTGTAGACACCTGTGTCTTGCAAGCCCCCCATAACTACTTCAGGTGAGATTGCATCTGCCTCACAGGTGTTGCTGAAAGGGATAGTAGTTAGGGCTAGTTGGTGTGCTCTTGGAGCTAAACCCTGGGTTTGCCCCTATGCCAATAGTGCCACTCACCTTTTGACTAATTTTGGTAGACGTCCAACCCTTGGAGTCAATACTCCATTAGGAAACCTTGTGGGAGACTAATAACCTCTAAGGAATAAGGACCTTGCCTTATTGCGCACCCCTTAGAATCTTCGTGAGAGACTGTCTCAGTCTGCCCTCACGCCATCATGGATCTCTCGAACTAGGTAATAGTTAACCTACAGTTCGAGCCATGACGAGAGTGCTAGTAGGCTGTGGCAGGGTTGCTGCCACACCTCTCCCTCAATATCTTTGGTTGTCATGCGTGACCCTTTTACTCCAAATGTGAGGCTGATTAGAAAGCTATTGTCAGCCTGCATCCATCAACGAAACATGTCAGCGATCCATAAATAACATCATAATATGCCAATCATATGTCACATATGTAATAACATAAATACTCAAACCACAAACAGTCCACTCCCTAACTCGATCCAGATTCCAAGGAGGTCCATCGATGCCATCGACATCCTCAATATGTCCAGAGTCCTACACACTCAAGAGAAACCATTCAATAGAACATGTCAACACATATATAATCAAATAACATATCATCGTATCCACAACATCATCATAATCCATAAGCAAAACAATATATCATATAATGAACCAGATCACTTGCACACAAGTTCCCTCAAAGAATAAGTCAAATCAGGTGTGCGCAAGAGAGGGATGTTACATACACCCCCTCTTGTTTTAAATGGATTTATTTTTTTTCTTTTTTTGGTTATTGATCCAAATTGGATCCTCCCCCAAAATATTTTGTAAATTTTTCAATAAGAATATAATTGTTATTTCAATTTTATTTTGTCTTTTTGAAAAAAATGGAAGGGGAAATGAACCATGTGATGGTTGGACTTCCAAAGGGAGCCCATTAAAATAATGAAGGATGTAGTGAAGGGAACAAGGGAGAAACAAGGAGAAATGGGGAAGACGGTAGTAGAAATGAGAGATCGAAGAACACAACCTGCTTAAAGATTGATGGACAAAAGAGTTAACGAGCTTGTCCATGATGAGTGAATGTTCCTCTGAGCCATGGCCATCTAATTTTTTTTTTTTTACATGAGTAACAATACACATATGTGTATAGTTCAACCCTCTATATTTATCTCCTGAAATTAATGAAATTCACATGAAATGCTTGTTTTCCAATGTAAAATTTGTTTGTTGATGGTGAGTTTTATTACTGTGTTAATGGTTCTTGAATGTTTCCTTTGGTTGTTGAAAGTAAATTCCACAATGTAAATTACCTTCCTTTGTGTCGAATTTTTAGTTTTTGGGTGAATTTATATTGCCCTAGGAAAATGTACTTTTGCCTAGGTGAATTTATATCTCCCTAGGAAAATTTACTTCCGCGTAGGTGAATTTATATCTCTCTAAGTGTTTTACTTCCATCGTGGGAATTTTTCTCCATTGTTGAGTGACTAAATCTACCCATAGAATGTTTTGGTATTACTAGCCAATTTCCACTCACCCACAAACTACATTTTGTCTTGTTGATCGATTTCCACACACCCATGGGTCGCTCCTTCCTCTCTAGCCTATGTTTTGTCTTATTGATTGAGCTTCCACTCACCCATAAACATATTTCACCCACTCAACCACATTTTATCTTGTTGGATGGTTTTTTCCAACCCTTAATGGATCGTCCAACTATTTATTGGCAAGGGAGGGTTGATTTATATGATATTTTTTTTGGATGAGTCTTTATCCTTCCTAATGAAGTGCTTCATTCATCACTGGGTTGAATACCTCTACATGAGAAATATAACTACTTCCAAAGAGTTGGATGAGAAGGTAATCATGCCATTGATTATTTGATTTGCATGGTTGTTGTTGATAATTGTCAGACAATTGGATTAGGTTGATGGATAGTTGGTATGGATAGTTGGTTGTCATTGATGTAAACCATTGGAGAGTGACATTGTAGATTGATTTCAACCCTTGGAGAAATTCCGGTCGCGAATTTCGATAGCAAAAAGGTTTGGGTAATGGAACCAAGGTTGTTTCATGTATAAAAATATGTGTTTTAATATATTTGAAGGTAATACTATTCTATATGGATATTACATGTCATTCCATTTCCAGTGATATGTGGAACATCACATAACTCCTCACGGTTAGAGAGTTATGGCCATAAGAATTTGGAGAACTCAGGTTTGGGTAATGGACCCAAGTTTGTTTGATGGATAATGGTATGAGTGTTGATATATATCCAGGTAATAATATTATATATGGATATTAAATGTCATTCCATTTCTAGTGGTATGTGAAACGTCACATAACTCCTCATGGTTTGAGAGTTATGGCCTTACGAAGTTGGAGGACCCTCATATGTCATCTAGAAGCCCCAAAAGGTCAAAGTAGTCAAAGTGGTTTAAGAGATTTTAGAAGGTAAGTAATAAAGTTGAGTGACGAGTGTACTATAATTCAAAGTGAATACAAAATAAATTATTTAAATAATAAATTTAATGGAGAAATTAGAAGTGGGTTAACCCTAAAATAAGGAAAATGGGCAAAGTGACCTAGAAGATGTTTTTAAGGAAGCTACTTGGAGAGTATAAATAAGAGGCAAGGCTCTCTCATTTTAGATCACACTTGAGAATATTGAATATATATAGGTTTTTGAGGTAACCAAAGGATATCTAAGCCAAATTTCAGAAGGAAGGTGAAGAAAAGAAGGCCGGAATTCAAGGGAGATAAATTCTTTTGATGATGCTTTCTAAGGTATGTTATTTACAGGTCATCTCACCATTTTCACAATAATTTTTTTTATAGAATGATCCAGAATGTGAAATTGCTATGAAATTCAGGAAACGTATCCAACTATCTGTGGTAAAAAATTCATCTTGTGGGTCATTTTATTTTTTGAGTTACACTCCGTGGAAAATAGGGTTTGTGGCCAGTCTTGAAACTAGTCTAAAACATGTGTTTCAGGTAAAAACGTCACAAATTCTTCATAACAGATCCAAATTCAGTAAGAAAAAATGTGTTGGTTATAGTAACGTATTTAGTATTCTGAGTAACATTTTCAGATCTATTCAACAAATATTCCTTGCAGGGCACGCTCCACAAGGTCGCTCTCTAGAATAAGCCAGAATTCAGTAAGGTATGACATTTTTTCTATAACTTTTTTTTTTTTCTGAGAGGTTTAAAGTAGTGAAAACTAGAGGAATTGCATAAAACACACCGAGAAACATTGTATATCAGTTTCATATCTTTATTCATTACAGGTACATAGTCATTATTATTTCAAGTTAGGGTTGTTCAATAATCCAAAACTAGTCATGTGAGACTAAAGAAAAGTTTGATGAAAATGCTAGTCTCTTGTTGTTAAAGTTAAGGAAGGTTTGTAGGTATGTGATCATATACACCAAGTCTATTATAGAGTTACAAATCAGATTTGTATGATGAAATTGATGAGGGCATTTGGTTGAGGTACATGTCGGGTACATGGTTGAGACAAGTAGTTGAGGAGTTGGCACATACACAAGGTGTATAGTTGATAATGTTGGTACATCTTGATGAGTCATAGTTTATGAGTAGTTGATACATGATTGGTACATACTTGGTACATGGTTGGAGGCACTTGTTAGTAGTATTGTTGACACATGGTTTATGGATGATGTAGCATACTTGTATTATTATGAGTTGTTGGTGATGATTATGAGTTGTTGTGTTATGATCAGTTGATGCACATTTTTGAGAGTTGTATTGATGATTGATATTGGTGAGTATATATGATTTGGTTGATAATATTGATGAGACAGGTTGTTGTGATAGGTTGTTTGGACAAGTTGTTGTGACAGGTTAATTTTACAGGTTTGGTGCATGGTTGATGCACTTGTTTATGGTACAGGTTGATTACAGTTTATTTGGTACAGGTTGGTGCATGGTTGATGCACTTATTTATGGTATAGGTTGATTATAGGTTGAGGTACAAGTTGATGCATGGTTCAGGTTATTGGTACATGTTATTTGGTGCAATTTGATTGGTACAGGTTTACAACAGTATATCTCACAGTGATAGTGTGACAGGGGTTCCATCATTCTAATTATATTTCAGGGTGGTTGGATGCGGCAAGGACATGTGGTTGTAGCCACCTTCCAGTTGTAGCCGAAGAACATAGGGGGTTGTAGCCTCCTTCTGGTTGTCACCAAAGAATTAGGGAGTTGGATCTTCCCTTAGGTTGTAGCCTAAGAAACTAGGGCATTGGAGCCCCCTTCTAGTTGCAGCTGGAAAACAAAGGAAGTTGGCGCTTCAATGAATGTAATTCTTCAAGACATATAAGAAAAAACATTTTGTGGTTTTCTCCCTCTTTGGGTTTCCACGCAAAACATTGGTGTATTGTGTATGTGTATGATTGTTCATTTGTTCATTGCTTATTTACTCTACAATTATTGGGTGATAATGATACATTGATATAACACTTGGATTATATGGTTAAAAATGATTAAATTTCTCTATTACTGATTCACCCCCCCTCTCAGTAATCCAATAATTGGTATCAGATCCGGTTCCTTCAGGAAACAGTTTAACCACTAGAAGGAGATCATGGATTATTCGAAGAATGGAGTACCAATGTTTAATGGTCAGAATGGTTTTTTAAGTATGAGATGTGGAGCATAAGGACAAAAGTATTTTTACAGGCACATGGACATTATATTTGGCTATCAGTTGTTACAAGATATGATAGTTCAAAAAGGGAAAATACTGCAACCAAGAAGGAATTGAGGAAGAATAACAAAATAGCAATGGATTTCATCTGGGAAGGATTACCTAATCCGATAAGAGAAAAGGTTGGTAAATGTTCATCAACAAAGGAACTTTGGGATAATTTACAAGACATATATTCTTTACCCATCACAGATTCATAAAATGTCAAAGAATATGCAGATACAAATCAAGAAGAATTATGTTCACCATGTCAAGAAGATTCAGAAGATGAAGAGTACATAATCACCAAAGGTATGTTGTTTTGTTTTAATTGTGAAAAATGTGGACATCTTGAAATAGAATGCCATGAAGGAAATAAGACAGAAAAACTAATTAAAAAGGAAGAAAATTATGAAGAAGAATTGATTAGTGCTTTAGAAGAACTAAGAGAAGAAAACAATTCACTCAAGAAAAAATTATGAAACAAAAAGAAAGTGTTCACATTTTTGAAGAAGCCCAACAGGTCATCAAGAACTTAAGAACTCAACTAGAAGAAGCTGGAAAGATCAAATAAAATATTGAATATCAAAAGCAGTGTTTGGAAACCAACATAGTAGCATATAAGGAAGAAGCATAAATGAGAGAGAAGATATTGATAGATCATCTTAAGGAAAGAAGTAACGATCTAAACCAACTTGAGGCAGAGTTTGGTCAAGAAGAGAAAGGACTTGAAGAATAAATAATCACATTAAAAATTCAGCTTGAAGAAGCGAAAAGAACAAAAGAAGTTATGAAGTCTCAAATAATGAATAAAGAAGAAGAGGTTGAGAGGCTTGAAGAAGAATTTGTCACACTGAGAAGTAAAATCGTCAAGCTCAACAAGAATGTTGAAGAGACAGATGTTGGATTACTGAGAAGGGGGGTGAATCAGTAATAGCGTAATTATAATCCTTTTTCTTCAAATGTTATATCAGTGTAGAATTATTATCCAATAATGAGCAGTAAGAAATAATCAATCACATACACAATACACCAGTGTTTTACATCGAAACCCAAATCGGGAGAAAACCACAATTTTTTTTTTCTTATATGTCTTGAAGAATTACATTCATTGGAAGCACCAACTTCCTTTGTTTTCCAGCTGCAACTGGAAGGAGGCTCCAACCCCCTAGTTTCTCAGGCTACAACCTAATGGAAGCTCCAACTCCCCAATTCTATGGCTACAACCAGAAGGAGGCTACAACCCCCTATGTTCTCCGACTACAACTAGAAGGTGGCTACAACCACCTATCCTTGCCCCGTCCTGCCACCCTAAAGTAGAAGTAGAATGATGGAATTGTTGGTTGTGGAGCCTGATTATCTTCCTAATTTAGAGGTACTTGCTTTCAACCTTGTTTATACCCCATGAGGTATTTACACCCCAGAAGTATGTACACTCTTCCATGCGGGGGAGTGTAGAGGGGGGGTACCCCCTCTGCAGGGTCCGGGGGGGCTATCCCCCCTGCTGGGGGGTCTGGGGGCAGAGCCCCCGAAGGAAAAATTTCCTTGTAAATGTATATTGTAATTTCATTGTAAATTTGGACCGTTCATTATAAGGTCGCAGATCTAACGGTAGAGATTATGTTAGGGTTTTTTTCCCTAGAAGACAACCCTCTTTTATGAGGGAAATGTATTGTGGCTATGGTTGATGGTGAATATTGTATTCTGAGATAGGAGACTGTGAGAGAAAGGAGAGGAAGTTACAATGGGTTTTCTGTAGGTTGTATCCCTTCATATGTTGGATAATAATAAAGGAAGGACCTGGCAATTTCTCTAGTGGATGTAGCCCACACTGAGTGAACCACGTAAATCTATGTCTCTATTGTATTGTGTATCTTCTATGTTTTGTTTCTGCATTTGTTTTATTTTATTGCTCCACGACCTTGTTTTTCTAACAACTGGTATCAGAGAAAAAGGTAACTCGTAGGAAAAGAGGGTTCCTGGTTCGAGTGGGAGCAATGCCAGAAGATGGAAAGTTTAGGGTTGAGAAATTTAACGGCCAAAACTACCAGTTATGGAAGATGCAGATGGAAGATTATTTATATCAAAAGGATCTATTCCTACCATTGGGCAGAATAACAAAGAAGCCGACGACCATGAAGGACAAAGAATGGGAGATTCTTGATAGAAAGGCTCTAAGAACGATACGACTGAGCCTGACAGTGTTGGTGGCTTTCAATATTTCCAAAGAAAAGACAATGAAGGGTTTGATGGACGCATTGGCCAAATTGTATGAAAAACCCTCGGTGTCCAATAGGGTATTTCTAATGAAGAGATTATTTAATATGAAGATGTCAGAAGGTGGGTCTGTTGCAGATCATTTAAATGAATTTAATATGGTTACTAATCAACTAATTTATGTAAAAGTGGACTTTGATGATGAGGTCAGGGCTCTTCTAATCTTGTGCTCATTGCCAGAAAGCTGGAACAGCTTGGTCATGGCTGTAAGTAACTCTATCTCTGGTTCAAATACTTTAAAATTTGATGATGTTGTAATGCGTTGAACATGGAGAACATGGGAAGACAAAAGGATAAAGGAAATGGCTTAAGGAACCGCGGGAATTCTAGGAAGGGCAGATTCAAATCTAGACTTGGAAAGATAGAGTGTTGGAATTGTGGGAAGAAAGGACATCTGAAGAAAGATTGCAGAGCTCCAAAGAAACAAAGAGATGGACAACAGGAGAGAAATCAGGAAGCAAATGTAATAGGTGATGTGTTACAAGATGCTTTGATTCTTTCTATAGATAATATTTCTGAGTCTTGGGTAGTAGATTCGGGAGCTTCATTTCATGCCACACCCCATAGGAAACATTTTCTAGATTATGTTCAAGGTGATTTTGGACAGGTTCATTTGGGTGATGATGCACCATGAAAAATTGTTGGAATGGGAAAGGTAAAAATAAAGCAACGAAATGGAAA